>VZRI01012739.1:30900-207833 GCA_013397515.1 Upupa epops | reverse complement strand
GCCTGTCCAGTTCCCTCTGGATGGCCTCCCTTCCCTCCAGCATGTCTCCCATGCCACACAGCTTGGTGTCTTTGGCAAACTTGCTGAGGGGACACTCAATACCACTGTCTATATCACTGACAAAGATGTTAAACAGCAGTGGTCCCAGTATTGATCCTTGAGATACACCACTTGTCACTGCTCTCCATTTGGACTTTGAGCTATTGACGACAACTCTTTGAGTGTGACCATCCAGCCAATTGATTATCCAGTGAGCCATCTGTTTGTCAAGTCCATGGTTTTCCAGTTTGGTGAGCAGGATGATGTGTGGGACAGAGTCAAATGCTTTACACAAGTCCAGGTAGATGATGTTGGTTGCTCTTTCCTTGTCTGCTTGTGCTGTAACACCATCATAAAAGGCCATCAACCTAGTTAGGCATGATTTGCATCTGATGAAGCCATGTTGGTTAAGTGTCTCCAGAGAAGGAGACTCCACAATCTCCCTGGGCAGCCTGTTCCAGTGCTCTGTCACCCTCGTTGTGAAGAAGTTTTGTCTTGTATTTTTGTGGAACCTCCTGTGTTCCAGCTGACACCCATTGTCCCTTGTCCTATCAGTGGATAAAATGATCCACTGTCATCCATATACCCCAAACCCAAATATGCAAGTCCTGTCAAGAGGGGGAGGTAGTGAGGTGCCAACATCTTGGCGACATAAAAGGAAGAGTGGATGTGAGTTAATAGAACCACTATAGCCGCCTGTCACGTATTTATGACAGTTTGTTGTGACACCATGAGTGCTCACAGATTGTAGTGTGCTTCTTTAAAGGGCTGTGGTAAGAGATAGAAAATTGAAATAAAAATGGCTA
Organism: Upupa epops; assembly: GCA_013397515.1. NCBI lineage: Eukaryota > Metazoa > Chordata > Aves > Bucerotiformes > Upupidae > Upupa > Upupa epops. The sequence goes on along the minus strand of VZRI01012739.1, from coordinate 206,988 downwards.
TGGATCTCCATGTGATGTTAGGCAGAGTGCACAGTCCTTTGTCATTTAGGCTTCTTTTACCAGAGATGACTTTGGAGTCTGAGGCTGTTGTTTGGACCCCTGGGCCATGCTTGCTTTACATGAAGAAATTGCCTGCAGGTTTCCATATGCCTGCCCTCATCTCTTCAGAGTACTGGCAATAACATTTCACTACTTGGAGGCTCTGCAGGAGGCGCAGTGAATTGGCCTGATCTCTTTCACCATCCGTAGATGTTCCTTACCTATTAAATATATCTATGAGATTATGGAACGTAGCTAATTTTTGTCATGTGTCACAAATACTAGACAAAGCCAAATGTTTGTGTTTGACTGGAGACTGAATCACTCACCTCTGTAACTTGGTTCTATAGACCAAATATATCTGGCCAAATTATGGTCTCTTGGCTCTGTGCTGAGTTCACGTGTCTTCTTGTACGTGCTTCTCCAATACCCTTTTGCACGAATGCAGTTCCTTACTGCTGCAATGACAAAATCTCTTAAGTCTTTGTGACTGTTTTTTGTACTAGTAGTTAGGTGGAGGTAAGCAAAGCCCCTGGTGTGCTGTTGCAATCAAAGCTCTGTGGCATAAATCTGATCTTATCTTGCTCCTTGATCAAAGGAAAAAAATCCATTTAAAACTTAATTGCTGCTCATCAAGGGCTAAGGCTTCTGCTGAAACAAGTGTTGGTACATGCTTCTAAGCTGATGTCTCCTGTCTTGTGTGTGCAAGATGAATGCTTATGTTGCCATCCTTTTATCATTAATATTATCTTCCCTTATCTCATGGAGGCTTGTATTACTGGAATGAAGTTTGCTGGGTGAATGCTTTGTGAATGGCTCTGCAATATGCCTGCTTTGTCATTAAATGAAAGATATCTTGTCTGATAGAAATGTCCTAGCTGGAACAAGAAGGCTCAAGGTGCTGTCTCTTTTGCATATATGAGCCTAGTGGGCTGTCAAAGCCAGACTGCTAAGGGCTTCTGATGGGCTTTCTAGCTTTTGTATCTTGTAAAGGATTCTTATCTAATAAGAGAATTTCTGCCTTGTGTTGTGGTATTTTTGCTATTTCTAGTTCTAAAGACGCTTTGTTCTGAGCTGCAGGTCTTGGCAGTACTTTCTTATTCCTCCTGATCTAGCACTGTGAAAGAGCCATGCCCTTGCTGTGATGGCCAAAAGGCAACCCTTTGGTGACAGGTGGGCATGTAAGTAGGAGAAAGAAAACCTACCAGTCTTTTTCATCGGAGCAGCAATATCTTAGCTTCAGTGCCATGAAAATTTAATATTGAATTGGCTGCTATCCCACTGCAGGAGGAGGCAGAACACTTTGCCTGAGCAGGGATCTCAGCACTGCGCTGAGGAGGCTCTGGGGCTGGGGAGGGAAATACAACAATAAGGGACGAAGACATTTTTTTTCCTCTTCCTATGAAGAACTTCCTCTGAAGGAAGACTATAAGTACAAGTTCAGACTTGTCTGAAGAATGCATGCTGAAAACCAGCCCACAGTGCAGGGACCGAAGGCTGATAGTACTGTTGGGGAAACAGAGGGAACCTAGTGAAATGCAGATATCTAATCTGACATAAGTGTGGGGGCTTTTTTACTTTTCCTTTCTGAACAGTTCTCATAGTGATGTGTATTCACGGCTTTGTTTGTCCATTCTTCACAAGGTGCAGGACTCTGGTTTTTCTGTTAGCTTCACTAAAGAGATTTTTAAGAGGATTACGGCAAAATATAAAACTTGTTGCGGTTCTTAACTCTGTAATGACAGCTTGGGAAGAAAGAGGAGAGGAAAGACAAATATGCTATAAATTCTGTGTTTCCTGGGTTTTTTTTGTTTGTTTCTTTAAAATTCTTAGTGTTTGGACTCAGGCTGTACTAGGCAGAGGATGATTATACCTCTTGTGAAATACAATCCTTGTGTAAACACAAAAACAGCAGTTATTTTCTCGTATTTAAAAACAATCCATCTTTTCTGTAACTATCCATACTTCAGACGATTCACACAGTTATACTGCATAAATAAATCCATATGTGATTGAAACAAGGACTTGAAAATCAAGCAGCTGGTAACGTTTGTATTTCTTGCTTGTTTTGGTTGTAGTTTGCAATATCATGTGTTAGAAGTTTAGAGTAGAGTTTGCTTTAAGTTATGATTAGGATTTAATGGTAATCTTGGGGGAATGTTGTCATTTTACTGAGAATGAGATTAATTGCTTATCTGAGAGGGGGTGGGAGGTTGATGCAGCATGCTGAAGTTGGAGCATTTAACTGGACCTAGATGTGTGCTGTGCTTCCACAGCAGGTACTTTGCAGTCTGTAGGGCTCTCAGTAGCAGGGGGAATAATTTTTTAATGGTTGCTTTTGCAGTAGTTTTATGCTTCTTAAATGTTTTTCTGCTCGTTGCTTTGTTGAGTACATGTACAAGACTGCTGCTGCCTGGCACCTGTGGTACTTTTACCCTGATTTTTAAATGTAGAGCCTCTGAGGGCTGCTCAAGCATTGGTACAATTCTTGCCTTGATTTAACCATAACGCATCATTGTCACTGTGTCCCTGGTACTTCACAGTCACTCTTTCAGCACCTTTCTCTGTTGGAATTAGTTGTTATTTTAAAGAAAGGGTGGTAACACTGTGAGCAGTTCCTGGGCCTACCTCACACTTTGCAGGTCCAGCTAAGCTAAGGTAGGTTATCTGTGTAGTAGAAAGAGTGTTAGCATGATTATCGTGGCTATTTTCACCCCCTAATGCAGCCACTTTCCTTATGAACTCACAAAATGTCTGTTTAGACTACTTCAGGTGTCTGCTGATGGCTCTGCATTGTGGAGAACCACTGGAAAGCAGCGTTTTGCTTCTAGCCGTACAATGGATGGCACTCAAATCAGGACTGAGACATGATTAACTCAGGTGTCTATATTCCTGTTACTGTCATGGAACGTGGATGGTGTCTCAGCAGATCTTGTGCTTGCTCTCTGTTTCAGGGCAAGTCAGATCATGCTATGGGCTCTCTTGAGTACTAAATAGGTCTCTTGAATATCCAAAGTTTAATCACATCAGTGTCCAACTGGGTTCATTCCATGATATCTGCACCAGAGGAGAGACATTTGCAGGTTCTGGTTCAACTCTAGGCATTGGCCTTTCGTTACTGGTCACATGAGAACTTCCGGGGGTGCAGGGAACAACTCGGAACAAAAGAGGGAACCTACTCGTTTAGAAATTACGTATATGCTTAAAAAGAGAGCGTGGCTGCATTTAGGGCTGTTGGAATACTACTCATCAATAGGTGTCTAGTGCAAAAAGCTGTTGAATGTAATCAGCGTGATCTGTAGGTGGCAGAGCTGTAAAAATATCTTGTGCTGTTCAGCATCAGATGAAAAATCTGTTATAGTCTAAGATAGTTCTTAAAATACTGCATGTGAGAGTAATAACATATGGGAATGTGATATAACTGACTTCTGTCCTGTCTGCTTTGCCTAGCTGCAGTGCAGTTCTTTCATTGGTGGGCTACCTTGTAAAGCTGCTTAAAAAGATGAGCAGCACCACACACTGTTACTGCACAAAAAGGTGACATCTAACAACAGTAATTTAATCAGCGTAAGCTGATAGATATTTTTTAGATCTTTGTGAAGCTACTTTCTGGGGTTACTTCTGCTTCTTGTTGTTATAGCAGAAGCCCTCCCATTTTGTGGCACTAGCCATCATGGGAAAGCAGCTGTAAAATGTTTTCCATTGATGTTGCTGGAACTGGAAAGCTGTTTAATAGTTTGTCTTCCTAGACCACACCACAGTGCCTAGGTTCCAAGCTAATGAGCATATTTAGTGTAGAAAATAAGCTACTGAAATGAAATAATTGACAATTGAATGTGGGGATGTGGTCATAGCACCAAGAGCAGTGCTGTGTGGTAGCATTAGGACTGGCTTCTCAGGGAGGTGTATCTGGGTTGGAATTCCTGCTCCCTGTGGACTCAGTCGTGTATGCAGTGTGCCTGGAGACTCTTGTTGAGCTGCCATTCATGGAAGTGGTCCCTTTCCAAGTTGCTAGCTTGTATGGCTGCTACACAGGTTTTACTCCAATGAAGGTGGCTTGGCTACTGCGCAATCGTCTGGATGGACAGTGCAGTTTCTATAACTGAACCTAATACAGGTAATTTTGTTGTCTAGTGTCACCCTTAATTTTGCAAGGGTTAAGAAAGTGTTGAAATGATAGTTTAAGACTTAGTTAATTATCTCTCGTGGCTTTGCTGAAATGTATTTTGCTTTCCTGTGACTGATTGAATGACTCTCTAGAGATGCTTCTGGCATCTAGAAATTATACACTGCACCAACAGAGTTGTACTCTGTAACAGATGTTTCAAAAAAAACCCCAACAATTCCAAAGCCTCCACAAACAAACTCTGATTTAGCTGAAATAAAGTGAGAAAGAAGTGAGTAGCCATCAAAGGAATTGACTGAGTTACATACAAATAGCTGATGGTGCTTTGGTGTGTGTTAGAAGTATCAGGTAGAATTTGTTTGGCTCTTCAGCAGAGGGTCAGAAATGCCTTATCACCACCTTACTATGAGAGTGGTAAACCAACTCATACTTCTGTCTCTTCTTAATCACAGAGAATACTGTCTGAGGATGTCAGGTGGAGTGGTAGGGAGACTCTATCCTGCCCTCCTCTACTCTTCTACATCTGGACTTGATGATCCTGGAGGTCCTTTCCAGACATAATGGCTCTATGATGTAGGAAGAAGGTGTTAGGCTGGTGATATTTCTGACTCATGTAGGGTTCATACTGAGCCATCAGTTAGTTCTGCCATGGTTGATTTTAGGTGCCATTGTCTTTCTGACAGCTGAAGTCTCTCGGTTGAAGTCTGCTGTGTCTCTGCTATACTAGGAAGCAGCATCATGACTGCACACCTAACTAGGGCTGTAAGATGACACAAAGTAATGAAAATATGTCAGACAGTGAATAGTTTGAAGCAAATTCTGTAGATGAGTGATGTGATTATAAAAATATGGAGAATCCAAGAGGCTTGTTGGTATTTTATACAGTCTGCTCAAAGACAACTGAGGTGCTTCAGCAACTGGCTTTAAAATGCCTGTTGTACTGGCTGCCTTGCAGGGCTCTCATCACTGGAACAACATTATCAATGTGTTTTGCTGCTGCAAAGTTTTGTGTGTGGTTTTTGTTTTTCCTAGCTATGTGTCTATAGTATAGTTTGAGCCCTGTAGCTAGTGGTGTTCCCCAGGGGTCAGTGCTCAGACCAGTCCTGTTTGACATCTTCATCAGTGATCTGGATGAGAAGAGAGTGTGCCCTCAACAGGTTTGATGATGATGCAGAACTCAAGAGGACTGAATGATTCACCACAAGGTTGTGCTGCCACTCAGTGTGATCTGGACACACTGAAGAGCCAAAGGGGAACCTAATGAAGTTCAACAAGGAGAATTGTAGAGTCCTTCATCTGGGGAGGCAAACACCATGCACCAGTATAGATTAGAGGTTGCCCTGCTGGAAATCAGCCCTGTGGAAAAAGACCTTGCAGTTCTGGTGGACAGTAAGTTATCCACAAGAGCACATTGTTGTAGCCAACAACACCACTGATGTCCTGGAATGCATCAAAAGTGTGTCCAGCAGGTGACTCCACCCTGGTAACACTACACCTGGGTACTGTATCAGCTTCTGGGCTCCCAAATACAGGGGAGAGACAGGAAACTGCTGGAAAGGGTCTAAGAGAGAGCTATGGGGATGATTATAAGGGGCTTGAATGCCTCTCCTATGAAGAAAGGTTTGAGATACCTGGGGTGGTTTGTCTGGAGGAGGCTGAGAGGGGATCTTAGTGTCTATAAATATCTGAAGAGTGGGTGTCAAGAAGAAGGGGAAAGTTGCTTTTCAGTTGGTGACATGTGAACAGGATAAGAGGCAGTGGTTACAAGTTGGAGCACAGGAGGTTCCACCTCAATATCTGGAAAAACCCCTTTACTGTAAGGGTGACAGAACCTTGGAACAGGCTGTTCAGAGAGGTGTTGGTCTCCTTCTTTGGAGACTTTCAAAATCTGTCTGGACACATGCATGTGTGACCTGTGCTAGGTGATCCTGATTTTGGTGGTTGGTAGCATTGGACTAAATGATCTCCAGAGGTTCTTTTCCAACCTCTACCACTCTGATTCTATGTGCTAATCATATCAGTCTTTTCGTCGTCTTTCTCTGCTCCTAATTTTTAAGGCATTAGAAGCTGGTTGCTTTTGCTGCCAGATATCTTTGTGGCCAGACTCTTAAGCCTTGGTCTGCACACCTTCCTGCACCTGTTGTTGGTAACCCAATGGTACTACAGCTTTAAGCTTTCTAGTCCTCTTCACCTTGTCACAAAACTCGAAGCTGTCAGCTGTGATGGCATCAACCTTCCCAGCTTTTTGCAGGTGAAGTGCAATGGCTAGCACAGTGAAATCATCATCTACCCAGTGGGATGGAATGTCCTTTCTTGTCTTGCTTTACAATTTCTTTCAAGCTCTGTTTTGACAGTTTGGGGTTGCTGTTCTCTGGTCTTGAGGCTCTGTGTGTGTCCTTGGGTCTCAAAGGGACACCAGTGTGCTCTAGAAAACAATGCAAGCAATAACTTTTAAGAAGCTGTAGTTCCTGATGTACATGTGGTGAGAATTTTTGACATAAGGAAATGTATGCATCCAAGTAGTGACAGTGTCTCCTAGGAGGACCTAGTAGTGAGTGACTCCTAGGACTTGGTCCCTGGTGGAAAGAGGTATGCACAGCCAGCATTTTTCTGTTAAAGTCACACAGCTTGCTGGAACATATCAATGTGATGAGCAGGTGTTGATGGCTGGTGATTCTCCTGTGCCTGTACCTGTGCCTCCCTGGTGACAGGTGAGATTGTAAGGTGCTAGTCAAAGGTTGTGTAACAGTATGGGAGGTTGTCATCTGAAAAGTTGGCCATCTGGCAACTGCATCAGCTGTTGCCTTACATTGGACTGCTCCCTGCCCAGCTCATGGGTGTAACAGCAATCAGTGTGTTTGCAAGGGTGCACACACAAAGGAGAGGCAGATGTGACTAATGGACTTTGCTGCAATCAGTCAAAACAGTTCCATATGGTGGTGTGAGAAGGCAGCCAAACCAAGTGAAAGGGATCACCCCATTTCTTCTTAGGAGCCAAAAGGCAGGCAGTTTTGCAATGTTGATGCTTGTTTCCACTGTGGGAACAGGCATCAGAGTGTTAATTACCAGAGTTCAAGAAAAGGAGCTCTTGTGACTAAAGAACTACTCAAACCACAAAACCCTTGGAACTTTTAAAAGGAAAGCTCTTAATTGCATGTTTGAGATGAAGGCCCTAGGGCTGAGGGCTGTTGTGCTGTATTAACCACATAAAGTTATCAGGCACACAGGTTTTGTGTACTGGAGACACAAAAAAGTCGAATGCACTTTTACTGCTTTCAGAAAATGAGATGGCTGTGATAGACCTGTTGAAGGGTAGTATTTCATTGTAGGGCCAGCAAACACTGTTTTTGAAGAATGGGGTTTGTTAACATTCTATGGAGTATAAAAATTGCTCTTACTCCAGATATGTTGACCTGTTTTCCCTATGGAAGTGGCCTGACCTATTACTGGTGACAAGCCTTGGAGGCAGCCACATTGGGAAGCGTGTTTCAAAGGGGACACTGCTTTTGTGTTGCCTATAGTCCATGCATGATTACTGTGATTATTATTGCATGGGATTGAGTCCTGTGCTCATGCTTGTTTCCATTTATTCCTTTGGTAGGAGGTTTATCCATGCTGTTGTAAAGCTTTCTGCAGTGATAAAACCCTGTGAGCAGAGGCTTGGTGATTTGGATGTATGGGCTGGTGGAAGCCCAGCTCTGGATAAAGTGGGCTAAAGTTTTGGGTTCTGTCTCTGCATGGAATGGGCTGGTTGGTTAAGTTGGGCTGCTGCTTTGCCAGGGAGTTTGGCTGTGCATTTGTCTCTTAAGGCCTTACCTTGCTGGAGGTTTCAGCATGGATCTGGGCAGTGTGGCTGAGTGGGGGTCTGGCCTGTCTCCTTTGTCCCAAAGCTCCCCAGGCTGGGAAGATGGTGTGAACTGCTGCTGTCAGCTGTGGTCTGCAAGGTTTTTGTTTCTGTGGCTCTCATCCAGCCTCTTTCAGCACTGGGGAAAACAGTAGTTGAAGTTGTGTCTGCAGACCAAAAGGTTGATGATGATTCTATAGGAATTGAAAATATTGAGGGTAGAAGAAATGTCTGTCTTATTTCATGTGAGCAGTGTGGGATGTCTTTAAGAGTAACCTAGGCATGGGAAGACATTTTTGTTACCCTGCTCACTGTACATTTGTCATGCTTTTCTGTGGATTGCTTTGGGGATTTAAAATAAACGCTGAGATAGGAAAAATAATGCAAAAAATAGTGATTTGACTGCACTTGAAGCGGTTTGAAGGTCAGTTAAATGGTCTTGGGTGAACTTCTCAAATGGAAATTTTCAATAGTAGTTTCTCCTCATTTCCTTCAGTGGCTGTATTTACCTTTATTCCCATCGTCTTCCTGTTATATTATCTCCCTTCCCAGGTAGTGTTTTGTCACATTGGTCTTACTTGAGTGGGAGCAGCCTTACTGTCTCCTGGCTGCTTTATAAGTTTTCAGAGGATTTTGGATTGGTTTTACTTGGTAAAAAAAATTCCTATAGAAGTGACAAAAGGCAGCAAATATTGTGAAGAATTGCCTTAGTCCTTGGGTGGGAAGCCCTCGTTCTTTTCCAGCACAAAACCAGTAATGATAAGCTCAAGTACCTGGAACTCTGTGGTGATGTTTGGAAATAAGTTGGTACTTCATAGCTTTCTGCTTATGGGTCTCCATCACTTATGCAGAGGGCGCTGCTCGAGTTAGTGGATTTTCTGAGAGGTTTGGTGAAGAGCACATGGGGATAGTGCCATCCTCTCAGAAGCAGTCTCAGTTTGGGAATACGAAGCTAGATCTGCTTAGAGTGCCTGTGTGAGACACTTTCTTTGCTGCTGTTTCAATAATTTCTAGAAGTCTTTTAATGCCTTTAATTTAGAAAATAAATCTTCTTTTGCCTCCCTCCACCCTTTGCAAGTCCTAATGATTAACTTGCGTGTAAATAAGGTCACTGCGGTTCTTGTAGGTGAAGAACAAAGATGAATATTGATTAAACAGGCTTCCATAAATCACCGTCTTTTAAGTCTGTTGCTGCATAGCTAGCAAACGGAGATACTATGCCTGAGATGTTGAAAAGGGTCAGCTGGTTGCATGTTCTCTTCCCCCCGCCCCCCTTACAAAGTAGCACACACGAGTATTACTTCTGCATTTACATTTCCAAATACAACCATGGGCACAGTGAGAAACGTACCGTGATTTCAGAGTGTGAGAATGTGATCACTAGCTAGAGATTGCTACGCAGCGCTAGCCATGTGGCCAGATGTGTATTTGTTAGTGTCTAGGCTTCTTGCACATCTCTGTTTCAAGGAAAGCAAAGCTTTGAGATTTTTACAGTGCTCGTGAAATACAGCTTAGTTTTTCTTTTTACCTTGTTCTTCAAGTATAATGTTAGTCATGGAGCTGCATAAGACACTCAGTTTCACATTAAACTGTTTACTACTCAGTAATTCTACTCCTTATTCTAGTTTTCACCAAACACTGAAATTTGCAGTAGCTGGTGGTGGTAAGAGTAAAATGGCTGAGCAACCATAGGGTGCCTGACTTTGCTTTTCTTCAATTCTTAATGCTCCTTGAAACATAACTGGAGGAGCAGTAAGCAGAAGAATAAGAAAGAGGAAACATAACTGGAGGAGCAGTAAGCAGAAGAATAAGAAAGAGATTTCCAAATGATCCTAGATATAGAAGCATATTTGATTTAAAAGCCAGGTACAAGATGCTTTCACCTACAGGTTTTTGGACAGTATTAGAGTACATTTCTAGACTGCTTTTCTCTTGTTTCAGATACTTCTGTATAGGCTTAATTTTTTGTGATGAGCTATTGCGTTAAGAATGGATGTAGACATCCCTTCTCCCCCTGTTCTTACTGTTTCTCTTGCATGCCTTAGTATAACCCAGCCTGGGGACAGCACTCTGAGGAGTTCCCTTTGTGTGATTTTAGTGCTCACAGTTATCTTCTGTTCTTAGCATCTAGATGAACAGCCATATCCCTATGGTTATGTGCTTGGGAATCTAACACAGGTTGTGTTTGGGAACCTGCAATATACTCTTAATCATCAATGTAAACATACAAGAAACATTTGTGAGGTTTATTTATTTATCACATGAGCAACCAAGAAGAGTGAGGGAGAGCAACCAGATTTGATGGGAAACAGCAGAAACATAAACCTATATCAGTGATGCAGAAGTTAATCGGTGACATTTTGATCTCTTCAAAGAGAGCAGAGTTGTAGATTCTTTTTGGTGCTTAAAGTCATGTTACAGGTGCAGGAGCAGGGCCTCGTTGGTAAAGGCTACAAGCAAACTCTCATATACACAGGTGTACACATGTTGTGCCCTCCCCAAGGAATAAATCATGTCAGATGTGAAGAATGCAAACCATTTAAGAGATTTTCATCCTTCCATACATCTGTTTTCCAAACCCTTAAGCAGAGATGGCCTGCTTGTTGCTGTCTGGGAAACAGAGCAGTTAAATGGATAGCTTGCCACTTTCAAAGACATGAACTAGTTAGCTTTATTTAAGATATTCCTTAGAGAATCCTTATGATTACTGTGCAGCTGTAGATGTGAAATTGAGAGTGACAGTATTTGGAATGGGGTCTGAACACGGTGGATCAAACACTGGGCTAGCAGTTTTCTCCATGGTCAGTTTCTAGGAGGTGTCTGCCAGGTTTTGGCTGTTGTAGGTGTTGCTTTTCTTCGTGAGTTCCTGCCCTTTCATCTGTTGAATTTGTGCTTACCTGACGCAAGAGCATGGGAATGGTGATTTTTTTTAAAAGATGTATTATTGATGAATTTGTTTTGTACGAAAGCCAGTTTTAATGGACCTCCCCCCCAAAGAAAAAGACATTTTGCCAAAATGAGTTTGAAAGTGTTCCTTTCAGGAGAGTGGCATAGAAAGAGCTCAGTGTGAGGCTAAAATCACTGTATATAAGGAATCGGTGATGTCAGGTAGGCAAAGAGATTTAAAATGCATGAGAATAATGAACTGAGAAGATGCTTTGAAGTGTCGTAGGCAAAAGATAATGTAGGTGAAAATACCGGTGGATGTATTTTACTGAGTTTAACTCTCTTTGAAGCGGAAATATTTCTTCATCCAGGCAGCTTTCAAATTTTTGACATCTTAAAGTTTCATCTTGTGATGATGCTAGTGTAAACGCTTGTTACTGTGAATGAATTAACATTACAATTGAAATTACAAGACTTTATAAGGGAAATGGCTCATTAAATTGCCTAAGAGTGTTCCTGTGCCTGGTGGTGGTGTGAAAATAGGTTTTAAGTTTCATGGTGAATGACTTTAAAGTACAGTAATAGTGAAGTCAGATGAGCTAGGACAGTACAGTGAAAGGGAGCTGCTTCTTGCAAAGTTTAATTTTGCATATCTAGAGCATCTTGATAAACTGGAGCAAGAAGATGTGAGGGAAGATGGGATGAACCCTGGCATAGGATGTACCCGTCGGTGAGAATGAAATGTTGCTTCACTTTAATCAGTATTATACAAAATAACTGAAGGTAATAACAGCTGGGTCCCAGAAGACCAGTCTGACCAGCAATCTAGAATGCTGAGGTGACAGCCTAGCCAATTTTCAACACTTGGGCAATAAGTGCACTTGATGTGCCTTGAATATGTTGTATCTGGGGAAATGGTGAGAGGAGTGTAGGAGGGGCTTTATTGTTATGTCAGGTACTGACAGTGTGGAGATCTTCTCCATCTATGTCCCATATTCTTCTACCTCCCACCCCAACAAATGCTTAGGTGTTAGGGTTGTCAGCAGCCTGGTAGGACCATTTAGTATCGTTCTACTTGTGCAACCCTCCACGTCACACACCACCATGTTCCTCTGTGTCCTGCCATTAAAGTGACTTCTAAAACTCAAGTCCATGGTGCCAAATCCAGTCCTGCAACATCTCTCTGGTTGTGTGCCACCTACATGCTGTATCTCCTGTGCCTTTGCATGTTGTCATTTGCTGTCAGTGCGCTAGTGTCTCAGGAATGTGGTATATTTTGGCCCTCATAGGATGTTAGAGGTTGGAAGGGACCCAAGAGATCATCGAGTCCAACCCCCCTGCCGGAGCAGGACATGAGTTTGTCCAGCCTGCTACATGTAGTGTGCACTGATGTATGTTCCAGAAGATACTCGGATGCAGCTGGAGCACCTAATGGAGTCTATTGTCACCTCTAGTTTGCTTCTCTGTCATCACTTCTTCCAGATCCTATCCAGGGCAGTTGTTTTTGGCAAGTGTGTGGTGGTATGGTGCAGACAAAGATGAGGATGAGGGAGATACCTTCTTCTTTGGAAAGAGGAGTGGAATGGGCAATGGGAAGATTGAGACTAGAGAGGCGGTCTTCAGCTATACAACATGACTTACAGGTTATGTCCTAATTCTGTAATTTGCATGGTTTACAGAGCTTTCACCTCTGGGGACTTGAGTGATTCCATATTCCTACTATTGGTTAAGCAACAATATGTATTGCATTAGAACAATGAAATAAAATTCAACGTTTTCTGTTAAAAAATGAAATCTGGTTCCCATAATCTTGTGAATGTCTCTGAAGCTAGCACTGACTTATGTAAGCAAAATGGTAAAGTGTGTTTATAGGGCTTGTTCGGAGTACAGGTTCTCTGCTAAAAAACATGTGTTAAAATAGTGCTATAAAGAAGAAACCACCCAGCAAACTCAGCTTGGCTATGTGAGTTGGAAAATTCTGGGAGATGTGGTTGCATTGACTTATTTTAATGGATACAGATGTTTTCATTAAGATTTATTTGGGGCTTCTCCTTGGAGGAGTTAATGGGTGTGAGGAAATGCACTGGTCCAGTGAGGAACAGCATGGAGGGTATCACAAGGAACAAGCTAGGTATCTGAGATGAACTCTAATGGGTGGAGTTGTTCAATTTTTATGTTCGTTATCCTCCATTCTCCTGCAATGCTCTGCCTTCATTCTCTATAGGAATGGCACAGCAAAGATAGAAGCACACAAGCTGGTTGATCACATCTCTTCCCAATGAGGAGGCTGAGATAAATCTGTCTCTGGTGATGTGGGGGAGCTTTATGTCAGTTTTGGATAACAGTGGGTTGGCAGTAAACAACTGTGCATCTCTGTCATCCGGGATCCAGCAAAGTGCATGTTCTGGGGTCACATCATCCTGCATGTGGCTCCCTTACAGTGAGATCAAGGTGTTGAATCCCTCAGTTCTTGTTGCCACTTGCCTGCAGAAGAGAGGGATGCTTGCTATGCCCATGAGCAGTTTCTGAGGTGGTACCCCTATATGCTCTGTGTACAGGAGAGAGCAGCTGAAGAGAAGTGGGTTGGTTTCCTAGGAAGCATAGCACTGTCTGGAGGGAAAGCCAAAGGTCTTTGCCATGTGTTGTTCTGAACTGCAACTTTCAGTGGCCAGATACAATTCTGCTTTGATTCCTGCCAAAACCTTACTGTGCCTAAGCAAAGATGTTATTTGCATTGATTTAATCAATTATTAAATGAAATCAAATAAATAAATCAATTTTGGTTCAGTTAGAGAGAAAACCAGACCTGCCTTGACTATAGAAATTGCAAACTCCTGTTTGAGTGTCATTTTAAAAGTATCAGCCACTACATCTTAAATTATACTTGCTATGAAGAAAAATCCTCTATGTGGTGAGGAAAAAGAAGTACTAGAATATGCTGGGTTTCTCAGTTTTTAGTTGTGATTTTAACACCTCTTGCTTTAGTGTCTTGCTGGAGAAAGACTTAGTGCTTCTTTGAGTCCATGTGTATTGGGAAACAAATTGTGATCATCCAAGAGGAGTGAGAGGTTTTCAAACTCAAGGTCAAACAGAGTCCTCATCTTTAAAACTTGTTGAAAGTTCCATTGTCAGAGTTTTGCCATGAAGATGATGCTTTATGTCATCATTAATTTATGGCATGTATTAATTAATCCTGTTGCATGTGGAGCTGTTCTGTACACCTTGCTTGAGTGCAGTAAATGAAGCCACTGTGTACTAGTGTAATAAAGTAACTTGTATTGCTGCTCTCTTTAAGCAACACCTTTTGATTAGTCATGGATATCAGTTGCAAGCAACAGAGCAAGACAGACTGTTTGAGGATACAGGAAGGAGCTGCGATGGCTTTAGACCTTTTAAATCATGTTGCACCTGTCTTTCACCACAGCCGCTTAGTCATCCTTCTTGCCTCCCATAATGCACGCTCGTGGCTTTAAAGCCACATGGAGTGATTATGTTCTTGCCATACTAAAAGCTCTGTATTTGCTGACACTGTCAATCATTTCTTCATCAGCAGAATGATTAGATTGTTACAAACACTAGGGTGTGTTGACTGAATATGATGGCTGTCAAAAGAGTTTGACTCAACTAGTTCAGTTGTCTTTAGTAACAATGAAATATGAATTTTGGTGCACAGTCCCCAGACTGCATTTCAGAGAGTTGTTTTGATGAGAAGAAATTGATTGCTAGGTGTAGTGGTAAAAAAGTAGGAAAAAGAATTACAAGAATTACAAGACCTGGGTCACACTTGCTGGAAGTGCTTCTGTGTCAGTGGAGGGCCATTCCAGAGCTGTTTAATTGCAGGTGTTTAAAATGCAGCCAAAAGACAAACAGGCACACCTTCACTCAGATTAGGGTATTGGGCAAAGAGATGTTTTCTTGTTTCAGTTGGGACTTGGTAGTCATTCTTAGGTTCTACTTGAGCAATAAATGTTGCTTTAAGTGCCTTATTACGGCTTCAATACAGTCTCATTTTATTTGGCTCACGTTACCTTATGAGTTTGCATCCTGCCACAAGCAGGATACTGTTTATAGTGTGAAGTCGTTGAGGATGGTGTCAGCAGTGTCCCTGAAGACATCTTGTGGTATTGGCTAGGAAGCTATTTGGGCTTGTCTGCCTAAGGCAGGTGCGTTCTACTTTAATGTGTTTTGCATGTGTTTGAATGTTGGCTTTCACTGCATGTTCTTTAGAAACTTAGAATGCTAGATGTGTCTGCATGGTTTGTATGTATATGCTCTGCTTCCATCTCATTTATTTAGTTTGCCAAGCAAAATCTGTTAAAGCATGGAAAAAAATGCTTTGCTAGGCATATCTGGTCAATGAGGGATGTAGTTGACTCTTAAAAGAGAAAACCAATGCTTGAGTGTTGTATTGTGCAAAGCTACCTCATCACACATCCTTGATGCAGGCAGAGAACGCACACCAAAGCCAGCAGGAAAAAGATGTGCAGCAGTTTTCTTCCGTTTCAACCTTCATCTTTGTCTGGCCAGCTGTCCCATTCTGGTGGTGATTGGGATTAGCCAAGAGTTACAGATGAAATGCTGCTAGCAAGATATCCTGCCAGGTGTCTTGAGTATCAGCTCTTGTCTGTGGTTCCCATTCTTTCTTCTTGAATATCCATTTTACCAAAATGAATGGTGTGGTGCAGTGGAGTCTGGCTGCCTGGGGCTGAGTGGTAAATCCTGAAAGGGAATGTGTCTGATCTCTTCCCTCTTCCTTCCGGGTGAGTTAAAATTTCAACCCTAGAAGCCAAATGATACTTTATGGGCTAATGTTCAGAGGTGGAGTCAATCCCATTCTCTATCAGGGAAGTGGGTGACATAGGCAAATGTGATGGCAGCAAGGCACACTGTGTTATAGTCTGGTGCTTGTAGGTGAGCCCCTGAGTAATCACAGCTCTGCAGTCCAGCTCTGCTGGGAAAAAGCATGACTCCCCATGTGTTCTGACCCACCTGCCTTCAAATCAGCAGGAATATAAGGCTATGTATTTTTTTCTGGAATACTCAGCTTTGTTCATGTCTAGTGAGTCAAACTAAGAGAGTGTTTTCTGTGCCTGTGTGGTTGTGGTATAGCGATCTTTTTTTTTTTCAATGTAGCAAAGTATGATTGGTCTATATCTTAACACTTGCATCTCATTTTTTACAAAGAGATTTTTCTGGTTATTTAAAAAAATATTTAGAAACATGGCATTCCAGCATAATTAACTTCCACCTCTATCACATCTTCAATTTGCCCTGAATTTGAATCCTTGAAGTCAGGGTGTGATAAGATACTACTCTCTCCAGGAAGATTTAGAATTAGGTTTCTCTTTCCTAACACTAATTTTTTGTGAGAAGGTTAAAAGCTACAGTTGTAGTTTTATCTGAAAGGCTTTTAGAAGAAAATGTGATTAGCTTTTCTTTTTTAATAAGATTCAACTTTATCTCAGTTTATTGCATGCTACCATTCACTCATGTCAAACATGTTTTTGCAGTCCTGATGCAAGTTCCCTTGTTGTCAACTGAAGATACAATTTCTAAATTAATTCACTTGAAATGAATGAATTCCCAGTTACTGTTAGTATCTTGAGCTGGATCACAGCCCACAAGAGCAGCTGTGTGATCCCCTGTGATCTATTTCCTAGTATTACTAGGGTCTATTTTTCCCGTGGGATGTGGTGTTGGGTTTTTTTTGGTTTTGTTTTTATCCAGTCTGTAAAAGACCTGGTTATGTACTCAGTTTAAATTAATATCACTGTTTAATATTAGTGTTTAGCATTTTTCTCTACACCCCATCCCCTTATTCCTCTATGTAGTTTTCTACATCTTTTAGACAACCTTATGCTGCTGTTACAGTAAATGCTAACATTGATAGTAGCTTGAACAGAGAAGTTTTTTCTGAAGTCTTGGGATAAAATTAAAAGGAAGCTGCCCTTTACACCCTGTGTAGGAAACGGCTGGGGAAGCCCTGTGCTGTGTAGCTCACTGTCCCATTCTGAATGCTTGCCAAAAAGTAATGTGGTAAGGAGAACCACAGGAAAGGTGACCTCCAGTGTGTTTCCTTCTATAGGTTCCCTCAAGCCTTCAGTCATTTCAGTTGGAGCCTTTCAGAGTCAGACATGACTTCTGTGGCATTTTCTGTCACAAACCCATTTAACCTCCCCAAACCCATCTGGGTGTTGAACACTCATTGTGTACTGCTGTGTGAAGAACAGCTTTTACTGCTTGTTCAGACCTGTTACATGCTAGCTTCTTTGGCTTTCCCTGATTCCTGTGTTGGAAGAGACCATCTCTGTGCTGCTCTTGTTTTTGTGTCCCACTTTTGGCTTCTATGAAGCCTTTATCATGTCCTTCTCTTTTCTTCTCCACTCTTTTCTTCCGTAAATGTTCCACGCTTGTTTAATCTCTGGGAAAAAAAATGGTGAAGGTAATCTGAGTGTTTTTTTTTCTGGCTTTTGTTTTGATTTGTAAACCTGTTTGGATTTCTTGGAAGGGTTCTGCAAATGTCAGTATTTACCTTCTGAAACATTGAATGTCTGTGAATTTACAGTCTGGAGCATGATAACAGACACTGCTGGAATGGTATCAGTCAATGGCTTTGTAGGGAGGAATGGCAAAAAGTATAGCACAGCTGAAGGGCTGTCAACCCAAGATTGTATCTAAAGTGGTTTAATGCTGTCTCCATGGCCCTTCAGGATGGTTTACTACCCAAATGTATCCATCAGTCCTTTTATTACAAGGCCAAGCTTTCAGTTTTGCATTCCAAAGAAGCAAAGCTATTTATTTATGGATGGATTTGAATGGAATGAGTGGATTTATTTTGAGGTAGCCTGGATGTGTGTGTCTGTGTAGTCTTGTTTTTCCAGGTTAAATGCATTATTTGGAAACGCTGAAAATAGGAACACATTGCAAAAGACTTTCTTTGCAACTGCCAATCAGAGGGCATTCAGAGGAGACACTAAAGCACTCACTATCTAAGCTGAAGGCTTTGCCCCCGCCTCTGTCCTGCTGTGACCTGCAGAGGCCAGCAGTTTGGTTGGTTCCATCTCTGTGTCATGGATGGTACAGACTCCTGTAGCACTCTGGATGTTGTAAGCAATGACAAAGCTCAGCTAATACCTGGTGAGGCAGCAGGCCATGACTGCTTGGTTGGGATGCAGGTGATTTAACTCAAGTGTGGAAGACTTGCTTGCAACTGACTACAAGAGAACCCATGCTATAAACAAGCTGGTTTATGCAGGAGAGCCATTTCCTTGAATGTCTCGCTTGTTTCTTCTCACTCTCTCACTCGGTCCTACTGAGCTGCTTTAGTTCTGCACAGCTGCCTTGCAGACCCTTTGTCCTTACTCTGATTTGCCTTCTCAGGTGCTGATTCACCTGCTTATAAAGTAGCTGTTTTCACTTTCTTGTGTTCATTTGCCTCAATTTGATTCGGTCTGCTTTTTCTTCTAGTCCTGGATCTGGAGGAATTGAAGGAAGGAAGCTGTCACAATAGCAGTTATAAAATGATCTGGAGTACAAATGATAGTAAAATGCCACATACCATGTGATATGTTAGAGATTATCTTAGAACCGGTTATCTCTCGAAGCTTGGAGGAATAGATTGAAGTTGGTGTGCGCAAGGAGTCTTTGGAGGCTGAAAGCAGTGACTGAATAGAACCTGAAGGGAAGACCAGAATAAAACTGCCTTTCTTAGATGGGCAGGTCATCACCTTAAGATGTTAAGAATCTGAAGCAAAAAAGGCTTTGATAGTCCTACCTTGTCATCTGCCCGAAGTCCAGTGGGAGCCCCTCAGCTGGCTGAGGGTTGTAGTTAAACTTTGGTGCTGTCTTGGAACACCAGGGTCAGTCACCAACAGAGAAGACATGAGTACATGTCTGTAATAACAAGGCTGCCTCTCCTTGAGACAATGTGTAGGGTGCAGCTCTTGTACTTAAGCATTCTTCCCCTGTTCAAGTGGCTTGAGCTCCTCCTGCTTCCTCATGTCAGCTTTAGCATTGTATTAGCTATCCTGAGAATCAGTGCAACTTCCTGAACTAATGGAAAATGATTCCTGTAACCTTTCAGTTCCCCACCTCTTATCTTCCCTTAGTTCCCTTCACTGTGTATCTTCCCTTCCTTGCTTTGCCACCATCCCCATATGTTGGAGTATATAGACTCTGTGGGTCTCAGAAGCGTGAAGAAAAGAAGGATGAAAAGCTGTTGAGTCAGTGGGTTTTGTACTGTGGCTATAATGCATTAGTTAAGCTGTTCTTAATTCCTGGTAGATAAATTATTTGGTCACGTCCAGCACAGAGGCTGAACAAAAAGCATGAAACTACTTAATGGCTCTATTATAACATACATGTCTCTAGTACCTCAGCAATCAGGCCATTGCTGAATAGCTGACAACTGTCAATGGTAGAGATGTTAGTTCTCTTTGAGTAGTAAACTTGGCTAAGAACCAAGCTTCTCCTTCTCCCCTCAAAGTTGTTTTTTTCCCCTTCAATTCTTATTCAGAATATCTTTCTTAATCTTGGAAACTGAGTGAGATTGGTATCAGTGTAAATCTGTAAGTGCAAGCTTTGTCCCAATGGTTTTGCATGAATGCAAGGTATTGAATGTCTTGTGGGGCGCTTGGCGTGGTGGTGGAAGGCTGTTTTAGACAGAGAAGTCTAGACAGTTCTTAGGATCTATTGCACACCTGCCAAAACTTGGGAGAGAGTTTTGTTTAAGTTACACTGCAGTTCCTCAAAATCACGGTGACTGTTGCTGTAAAGCTGGGGTAACAGTCTCCATTCTACCATTTCTTACATTCCTCAACAAAAAATATTGAATAGTTTTCAAATGTCAGTGTTTTAATTGTCTTTTTTGGACAGAGAGAAAACTACTTTTTTGCCTGAACCTGCTCATGTTGCGCTGTTGAAAATTATCTGACCTATAAGAAAGTGTCTCTGAGTAATGTAGACAGATTTTTATAACTCTTAAAGTTTCCCCAAACTATCCAGATGATGTTAATGGATGACACCTAGTCCACACGGAACTCTGAACTTTATAGAGGGAAACAGAAGATCAGGTGTTTGGATAAAGTGGGGATATTTCAATAGTTAGTTTTGAAACTGTACTTAGATATTATTTATTTTACTTTGTTGAACTGTTTTATGTTTTTCCCCCTTCTTTTTCCTTTTCCTCTTGGAGAGGAGTTTGCATATGATGTTTAAACCTTTCATTCATACGATGGAAACTTAAACAATAGGATATAAACGTAGTTGCTGTCTCAATTAACATGTTTAAGCTTTTCCCATATGTTCCTTAGTAAAAAATAACTAATGTTGGTAAGCTCTTCGTAAACCATCAGTGAATGTTTGCCCTGAGTGTGTGGGGCTGTCTTCCCTTGCTGCTTTGCATAGTTTTGGTCACTTAATTCTGAATGCTTTTCTAGCTGAGTGGCTGTGCCGCTGTATCAGCTGTTTTGAGTTAACATTTATGGGATTTTGTAGTACTTTATAAAATACAGGTTTATGGTGTGGTGGTGGAAGCCTTGTTTTTAAGGAGTCCTATTAAACAGCTACCTCTAATGTATTTTTTTAAGTTGTAATAGACCTTCAGGATCAAGCAAGCATGATTTTAAAATAAACCCCCCCACAACAAAACATGGGCAAGCTGAAAGCCTGCGTCACATTTCTTGGGAGGAATGCATACGTTTGTGAGCCTCATGGAAAATTCAGTCAACTCATGGAAAAGATAGCAGGCAAAAGCAGTACTGCTTCAGACAAACCTTAAAACAATGCCACCACCCTGGTTCATTGCATGCTGAATAAAATATTGTAGGTGCTTGTGTAATTTATAATGGAAACTATGGGCTTACAATGGCCAGCGATGGACAACAGTTGTCTGCAAGATGGCATTAGAAATTGGGAATGCCAAATATGTATGCTGTATGTCAGCCTTGATTGAGCATTTGTTTTGAAAAAATAAATTGTTAAACAATGAAGGCCAGATATTTTTATCATTTTTCCTGGGAAAAGCATTTGTGTAGCCTAAGGGAAAGATATCACTGGGCTCAATTTTCAAAATCTCTGGCCTTGCCAAGACAGATGAGAAGAAACAAGAGTGTACCCCAAACAACTGTAGCTCTAGGAGGCTGGTCCTCTTGCCTGCATGCTTTTTTACTCATGATTGTGCTTAAAACTCAATCGCCAGTAGCTCTGCACGTGGAGGAATCAAGCTTGCTCAGCCCGATTCTGATGTGCAGCAATAATTAAGCTAGCCAGACTCATGTAAATGTGTGACTGTTAAGAGCCAGGGTGTCCATCCTTATGAATTTCTGAGTGTGCTTTATAAAGGAAAGTTATGTGTGTTAAGCTTGTGCCTTTGACAGTCCCCAATCTACAGATCTGCTATGCACAAGCACTGTGAGGCACCAGTGCCTGCTTGTTTGTCTGTTGTGAAGTGACTGTTTCATGTGACTCTGGGAACCCACCTTGTGATTTGCCTTAAAAGTTCTCTTGGCTGGAGAAGTGTGCTGGCAGTGCTTGTTTTCTAGGCTGCTATTGTGGCTCCATCCATGAATGGAACTGAGTGCTGGTCTCCTGGCTGTCATGCCCTTGTAGTTCAGGATGCTGTTCATGTTTCTCATCTGCAGCATTTGACATCCTGTCCATCTCAATGGCTTCCTTTGGAGCCAGTGTGGTACATAAACATCCTTTATACAGCTAAGTGCTCAATTTTTTACAAGTTCAGTAGTCAGACACTGTAGCTATTACAGGTGTCACTAAGGTGATGTCAAACTTGTAATCTGCTTGTCCGCTGTTCTCCGTGAATGTGGTGTATTCCTAAAAAACAGATCTAAAGGGATCTGTTCCCTCTGTTGTGGGAAACACTGTGAAGTGGAGCAGGGCATCATCTTAAAAATAACACATCCATCCAAATGTTTTCCCCAGATTGTCACTCGTCACAGTATCTTTAAGAGCTGAGGAAATGAGCAGAATACTCAAGTAAACATAATCACATGTGAAATTTAGTCAAATACAAGAAAATGAAAACCAGAAATACACTTTGTAATGGCTGGGGAGAAGATGCTGAACAGAACAGGATGACAGAATCACAATTTAAAGTGAGGGTTTTGGGGATCTTGCTGGGACAAAATAAATGGCTTTAAAAATACTTCATGGACATAAAGTGAGTTAGGTTTTGCATTGGTGTGGTGTTTAGTTCTTAGGAAGGGGAAGGAATGGCTGATTCAGGAAGCTGCAGGGCCTCATAAATCAAGGGAATAATGAGACTTGAGCCAAGCATAATTTTGATTGCTCTGCCTTTGATTGTTCCACTTTCCTCTCATCATTCATTCAGCCCTTTGGTGTAAAAGTGGATGGGAAACTCTGGGGGCTTGTGCTTTTCTTTTGTTTACTCATTTAACTGCGCTTTGGGCAAGACCTTGGTTCTTGCCTTATAATTGACAAAAAAAGATGTTGTTGTTTCGGTTGCCCTTCAGGGTTTTGGGTTACCCTAACAGCTGAGTTTTACACATGCCCACAATAGTTTTGCCTATGCAGATGACACAGGGATATTCTTATCTTACTTGCTGAGCTTGGCCCACAAGGTGGGTATTGCATTGGCTTAGGTGACCCAAAGATCCATGTAAGCTGCCTGTTCCGATTCTATGTTCCTGTGGTTGCCTGCAAGTCTCTTACATAATTTGGTGTTGCATATTGTATGAACTTTTGAAGTTGTGCTCTTTTGCAGGGTTGGTTTTGGTGGTGGTGCTTCAAGGGGGAGGGTTTTTTTGGTCTTTTTTTTTTCTTATAATTGGAGGAAAGGGAAGAAAAAACAGAAATCTCTAATCACATCACCCTCTCTCTTGTGTTTTGGTAGGCCTGGATGATTGCCTGCAGCAGTATGTCCATAAATTTGAACGGGAGAAGATAAATGGTGAACAGCTGTTACAGATTTCTCACCAGGACCTTGAAGACTTGGGTATCACACGGATCGGGCATCAGGAACTGGTTCTAGAGGCTGTAGATCTCCTGTGTGCGCTGGTTAGTGAAGTGATTAATAGACATGCAAAGAATTTCTTCAAGTGCTGTTTTGGGTGAATAACTAAGGCGAGTCTGATAAAAGCAGAGTACCTGTGTCTTGTGCTTTGTTACACACCCCAGTAAATGAAAGCAGTAAGGATTTTTTTAATTCTTGATGGGTTTGTGTTAATTCTTTTTCCTGACAGGAGGCAATGCTAGTTCATTTGGTTGCACTTCTGAAGAGAGTTGTCTGATACACTGTTAGCCAGGCAACAGAGTCTTGTGGCTTTTGTTAGACAACAGAGTGGTAACAATTGCTATTGAGTACAGTGACTTGGTCATAGAATAGATCTACTATTGAAATGACAGTTTCTAATGGATTTGGGGTGATTCTGTAGTCTACAGTGATGAAAATGTTCTTGAAATGAGGAATGTGATGTTTTACTTGACAGTCAAGTTAAGCTTTCATGTTTTCAGAACCTAAACTGCTCCTCCGTCTTGTTTCTGATATGTAAATGTGCAAAGGCTTTTAAAATTAGCACACTCTCAAATAGATAGATATGGTTATGGGTTGTTTGGGTAGTTCAGGCTTTATTTAAAAGCTGTGGTTTGGATGCAGTCTGAAGATGTTTCTGATACTGTGCAGTAAGTACCAAAGGTGTATGTGATTACATCAGGGAGAAGGGTGGGAAAGGTTGCCTGACAATTCTTCTGCCAGCACTGGCTTGCTTTTCCTTCATTAGGCAGGACTTGTAGCATCAAGCATACTGTTCTTAAAAATAGTCTTTATTGCCTGTGTAATATGAGCTTTATTTGATTCAGAGGGGGGCTACAGGGGTTGTTGGTACTCTGTAACCATGAACAAATTGGATAGCCACAAAGAATTGGATGGACACAAAGAAGTGTCTTTGATTAAATGATCCAATCTGAATTGTTTCCTAAAGAGTTGGTGGTATATTTGAAAAATGTTTTATTTCCTTTTCAGTATTTGATCTCTCAAATTTTGAACATTTCACTTGAAAGTCTAAGGGAAAAATGTAATTTCCCTGACATGCAGTTTGTATTGTGAAAGGGATAATCTTATCA
Source organism: Upupa epops (assembly GCA_013397515.1). Taxonomy (NCBI): domain Eukaryota; kingdom Metazoa; phylum Chordata; class Aves; order Bucerotiformes; family Upupidae; genus Upupa; species Upupa epops. The sequence continues at coordinate 182,995 of VZRI01012739.1, read as the reverse complement.
GGATCGGGTGAGTTAGTGAAGTCGCTGTCACTGTGCTGTACTTGGTCCTGACTGAAGCAATGGAAGCAGCAGCCCCCAAAGGCACTTTTTTCTTCTTACTTTTTAAGATATTAGAATAAAGCAAACAAAGCTGGATGATGGGCACAACCTAAAGCTATGTTTTACTTTCTACAGTTTCCTTCTAATTTCCTTGGTAGACAAAAGTTTTGACCTCAGACTTGTTTCTGGAAACCCTATGTGAAATGCAGCTCAAGTTAATGCATTAGGCAGCACTCGCGTATTGCAGCTGCAATGTCCTTGTTCCCTTGTAAGAGGTCGAGGAAGAATTCCTGTTTTCAGTATGCCCTTTGTCACCTCCTGGATACCCCTTCCTTTGAGTTTTTGGACTTTTTTTGAAGTCACTATTGATTTTGTTCCCGAGGGAGTGGTCTGTTTTCAACTGACAGCCAAATTCTTCCTTTGTTGCCTCTTCTTTTTGTGTGTGAGAATAAGGGTTTCCCTACTAGCTTTTTGAACTTAATTTCCCAGTAGAGGATAAAATTGACTTTACTACCTCTATCTCTTTTTTGATAACAATATTTGGAGAAGAAAAGGGATGGGATGAAGACATTTCTTAGTAGACTGAACTATATGAGGGAAGGGAGAACAAGCAAACAAACATGGATATGGTTTTGAAAACTTATGCAAAACCCTAGGGCCCCAGAAAATAAACTTTCTCAGTCAAATAACTGGAACAAAAAGCATTTGAAGTGATGGTGAACACTGAATCCTTTACTTATCTTTCCTTGATGAGTAGACTTGCCTCTTTGAGCTGAAGCATTAAGCCTTACCAGGAAACTGTATGCAAATACTTTCACTTCTAATATGCTCCTTAGATTAGATATGTGAATCCTTACTTAGACTGTATGATAGGGGAATTTGGAAGCAAAAAAGCAGCTGACTTTGCGTGAGGCTAGAATGAAGACATACTGGTTTTAAACGATCTGAAAAAACCCAAACAGCAAACCACAAATCTAGGAGAACATGGTGTTTAGAATTGTGCCTTTGATTTCACTGGTAGTGATGGTTTTCAATATATTTTCAGTGACCCAAATTATAACACCATAACACAAACCAGAACTTGCGTACATGATGACATATGTATGCACAACATGCATCTGTTGTGGTCTATCCTTGTCAGAAGCACCATGCCTATGTGATCTACTGTAAGATTTCATTTTTCTAGAGGTCTCATCTTAAATTTGGTACTGTTTAGTCAGTAATTTGGGACTCCAAAAATGCACCTTAATGAATCATTTGTTACGGATGTCTGGGATAATATCATGTGTTCATATAGGTATGCAGTGAGATGGATCAGCTTTTGACCTTGCATTCAGTCCAGAAAGTGTTGCTCCCCTTGTGCAGTAGTAGAGCTCAGGATCAGCCCAAGTACTCTCTGACACAAACTGGTGTTATTTTGAGTTTAGTTTCCCATGCTTTTAAAGATTTTATTGTAAGTTGGCTGCCTGGCCTTGAGCAACTGCAGAATCACAACAATAGGGATTGGAAGGAACCTTTTGAAGATCATCTAGTCCATTAGGTCAAGTGTGCTTCTCATTGCATGTAATGGAGATTGGAATCACAGAATCCAGTTAAGATTGTAAAGGACCCCTAAGATCATCAAGTCCAGCCTTCAACCCAATACCTCCATGAGCACTATATTGCATCCCAAAGTGCCATATCTACCCATGGTGACACTATCACCTGCCTGGAGAATACATTTCATTGTTTCACTTTTCCTTCACTAAAGAAATCCTTCCTAATTTCCAATGTGAACTTCCCCTGGTGCAACTTGTGGCCATTTCCTCTTGTCCTATCATCAGTTATTTGAGAGAAGAGGCCAAGACCAGCCTTCCTACAATGTCTTTTCAGGTGGCTGTTAAGAGCAACAAGATTTCATCTCAGCCTCCTTTCCTTCAGGCTAAACAATCCCAACTGCCTCAGCCTTTCTTCATAAGCCATCTTTTCCAATCCCACAAGACTCCCAAAGAAGAGCGTTCTTTTGCCATGTGCTCCTCTGTGCATGTGCTCTCTGCTTCAGCCCTGCCTGTGGCTCCTCAAGTTAATGAGTAACAACCTGGCAATGTTTGACATCTGGTGCTCTTGACCGCTGGCTTCAACCTGTGTTTTGATAACAGCAACTTTGATGTTTTAAATTGGAGGTAACAGGGAAATGTAGTGTGTTCTTGGTTGGTGAGCAACATCTAAAACAGTTTAATTGCTTAAATAATAATCTGATGTTGTAGCCTTGGGCCAGTAGAAATATAAAAAAAAAAGCCAGCTCATTTTTACACTTCAGCTGCATGGCACTGTGAAGGCTGTTTGGGGTGCTGCCATGCTATCAATATTCCTATCTATCCTGAATCAGATCTACAGTTCCATGAGAAGTTAAATTATCCAAATCAGCTGCTGCCCTCAGCTTAAGTGACCTTCTGTGTTTGCGCTCACCTGACACTGAGGTGAGCTGCTTTAGAGAGCTAAGTCAGCCGTGAGCATACTGCTGTAAAAAAACATGGTTTGGTTCCTCAAACCAAGCCCTCCCAACAGACTGGGCACTGTGAGTGAAGGAGCAGAAATATGGCAGAAACACATGGTTATGTGTGAGGTGGTCATCAGCTTGCGTAGAAACAGGGGTAGATCTGCTGGAGGGGCATCATGTTTCTGAGAGCAAATGCCTGAGGAGACTGGCTTTGGTTGTGATGGCACTTTGCTCTGGGGAAGTTCATCCTATAGAGCTGATCCTTCAGTTGCCTTTACCAAAGAGCTATGTGTGCTCTGGTGTGTGAGATGGGTACAGTGCTTATAGGGCTTATTCCTAGAGCACATACTGCTGTGTAGGTATCTGAAGTGCACTCTGTAGAATCTTGGGGGTGGGGGGGCGGGTTGTAGGAGAGCTTGGTGCAGTGGTTGGGAAATCCTTGGTAGGCTGCAGTGGAGACTAGTTGCAGTCATAAATTGGGGCCCCATATCTCCAGAGACACCACCTGTATTGAAGTCCACTTCAAAACTAAGAGCTGCTTGACAGAACTATTTAACAACTAGCTGAATGGGAAAAGTCACACTGACCGGCTGTATAAATAAGATGAAGAGGTGTGAATATGCAAATATTTTTTGGTGCCAAAGCCAGAATCTGAGCTGTTGTATCAACTGGTGCCCTCATAAATGTTTGGGTCATCTCTAATGGCAGACGCTCACAGGAGGTGGATGTGAATTCTGCACCTGAATGACAATATAGTTGAAGACTCTCACAAGCTCTGACCAGAATGATTAGATGGTTACACCTGTATAGGTAAAAAAAAAATAAATCTTTATCTACTGTGCCTTTACAGAAAGAGAGGGCTTAGTGTCCTCTAATTCCTCTGTTCAAGGGGATGCATTCTGCTACGTGGGTTTTTTCCAAGTCCTGTGGTCGTAGGAACGTGCCCCCCATCTAGACCCATTGGTGAAGAAGATTTCTCAAAAAATAGACTAATATGCAATGTCCTGCATGGAAAAAACTTTGTCTACATTATGTTGCTTGTTTTGTCTCTTTGTTTGAAATTAAAAGTTGCTAAGGTCACACATGACTGCATGCAAATACTTCAACACTGTGTAGTAATACAAATCTTTCCATCAGTCTGAACCTGGAAAACATAAAGGATGGCTGTTGCTGCTGCAGCAGTGGTGTTTTCAACTGCAAATATCCTCTCAGGCTTTACTCCTGGCTGCACTCTGAGGGTGCTTCCTTGCCAAGAGCCCATATTGGGAGGAGGTGAGGCATTTCTATAGCTTGCACCCATGGGGATCTTAGCTGTAGGAAGAGGATATTAAAGGTAGTGCAGTGGCTGAAACATCTCCTTACACTGGTGGTTTCTTTGGGGCTATGGTTCTGGTTCATCTTCCCAAAATGACATCTTGTTTTGTGGTGCTTGACTGTGAAGTGAATAAAGCCACAGGCTGGCAGTATGCTCTGGCAGCAAAATTGTCAACAACATCCTGAGCTGCATTAATGGGAGTGTGGCCAGGAGAGGAGGGAAGTAATTGTTACTCTGGCCTTGGCACCAGTAGTCTACCTATGGCCAGTTTGTCCAAGTGCAGGAAAGACATGGACAAGCCATGCTCAGTGGAGAGTTTCCAGGTTGGTCAGGAGTGGAGTGCTCATCTGTGAGGGGAGCCTGAGGAACTGGGACTTCATTAGTCTGGGGAAGAGATGGATTTAGAGAGGCCTAACAGCGGCTCCCCAGCACCTAATGTTTTGGAGAGCATGGTCAGCAGGATGACAGAGCTGGATTCCTCATGGTAGCACAGCATGGGAGGATATTTTGGGCAGAAGTTGACATGAGGTGTTCATGTTGGGTATAAAGGAACCACTTTCTTTCCCATGTGAGTCTGGCAGTGTATCACGTTGCCCAGAAATGCTGAGCAGTATCTGTTTTGGGAAGATTTTGAAACCTAACTGGACAAAGCATTGAACAGTCTGGTCTGAGCTCACACTGAGCCTGCTGTGAGGAGGACGTTGGACTGAAACCTCCTGAGCTACCTGCAGCCAGGGCCACCAGCAGGTAGATGATTTGAAACCTCATGAAACTTGGAATTGAATGAAATTTACAATTTTACTTGCTGTAGTTTCTTGAGGGAGTAAGGAGAAAGAGTAGTCAGGAGAGCTGACTAAACTATCCAATTTGGAGGTTAGTAACACGAATCTGCTGCAGCCAAGGAACAGAGGAAGCTAAGGGTTTATTTTGCTTTTTCTTTTATTTGAGAAAAGTAGGAATTTTGACTCTAAAAGTGATAAATATTGCCTGAGACTTACTTTTTAGAAGATTTTCACAGCGGTTTTGCAAGACAGAATGAAAGATATTAAAGAATATACTGCTACATGATTCATACACTTGCACACTGACAGAGAAAAGAAAATCTTTATTACAAAATTGCCTTCCGAACAGATAAAGTTTATCATTTAAAATGTGTTTGCTATGAGGTGATCAAAGTGTTGCTTAAAACAAGTGGATCTTGATCTCGCAGAGTGTGGTTTGGTTGCATTTGAATGTATAAAGTTGATGTTACAGGCAGGACTTAGAGATTTTTTTTGGGGATTTCAAGGATTTTTGTAAAAACATTCTTGAATGAAAAATACACCTACAAATGCTTTAATTACTACGTGTTAATGCAGTCTGCTAACTTGCAAGTAATCGCAAACAAGGAGCAGAATTACTGACAACTTATGACCCAAATATTTGTTCCAGCTTTTGCCTGTGAAATGACATTTGCTTCCTGTTGATGTCTTTAGATGACATTTGGTTTTGGCTGTGAACGAAATGTTATTTCAGTGTTTCTTCAAATGTTTTCTATACTGCAATATATAAAAAACATTTGTTTTCCTTTAACAAAAAACAAGTCGTTACTCCAAATGCATTTTAAAGGTGAGTGACCTCTGAGATGTCATTGGGACTTCATTCTGGTTAATGATATTGCAGGACATTTTCATGTTAGAAACTGAGGGGATTTGGCATCCACAAAAAGTATTCTTTAGTGGCAGTAGTGTAGAACAAATCTTAAATAGCATTTCCACAAANGATTTTCACAGCGGTTTTGCAAGACAGAATGAAAGATATTAAAGAATATACTGCTACATGATTCATACACTTGCACACTGACAGAGAAAAGAAAATCTTTATTACAAAATTGCCTTCCGAACAGATAAAGTTTATCATTTAAAATGTGTTTGCTATGAGGTGATCAAAGTGTTGCTTAAAACAAGTGGATCTTGATCTCGCAGAGTGTGGTTTGGTTGCATTTGAATGTATAAAGTTGATGTTACAGGCAGGACTTAGAGATTTTTTTTGGGGATTTCAAGGATTTTTGTAAAAACATTCTTGAATGAAAAATACACCTACAAATGCTTTAATTACTACGTGTTAATGCAGTCTGCTAACTTGCAAGTAATCGCAAACAAGGAGCAGAATTACTGACAACTTATGACCCAAATATTTGTTCCAGCTTTTGCCTGTGAAATGACATTTGCTTCCTGTTGATGTCTTTAGATGACATTTGGTTTTGGCTGTGAACGAAATGTTATTTCAGTGTTTCTTCAAATGTTTTCTATACTGCAATATATAAAAAAACATTTGTTTTCCTTTAACAAAAAACAAGTCGTTACTCCAAACGCATTTTAAAGGTGAGTGACCTCTGAGAGGTCATTGGGACTTCATTCTGGTTAATGATATTGCAGGACATTTTCATGTTAGAAACTGAGGGGATTTGGCATCCACAAAAAGTATTCTTTAGTGGCAGTAGTGTAGAACAAATCTTAAATAGCATTTCCACAAAAAAAAAAAACCTCAGACAAAAAAAAAGTCCTCAGACATTTCATCCCAGATGAGTTTTTGTCATTTGTGACATAATCGATAGGAGGATTCAACAGGGAGATTTACAAGCTTAATAATAATCCTTGCAGAACTATGGACTCGAAACAGACAATATGAAGAACCTGGTCCTCAAGCTGCGAGCGTCATCCAACAATCTGCAAAATTACATCAGCACCCGTAGGAAAAGTTCAAATTATGATGGAAATACCTCTCGCAAGCCCCCCAATGAATTCCTTACTTCTGTGGTTGAGCTTATTGGTGCTGCTAAAGCCTTGCTTGCGTGGCTGGACAGGTAAGAATAAGATGTTTACGTTTGAACCTGTTGCTATGAGGAATGTGCTCCCTTGTAGGGCAATTTCTAGATGCTTGGGTGTAAAGATCTTGATCTTACCCATCCCCCTGCTGTTGCCAGAAGGCCTCCAGTTAACAAACTCAATCTAGCATGTCTACTCTTGTGCACCCACTCTTGCTAATACCAGTGAAACTGTCAACATTGTGTTCAAACTGGCAGGGTAAGAGTCTTCCTGTTAGGTCAGTTTCTCCTATGTCAGACATCCTCTTCTCACCTTATAAATTACTTGTTGCTACATTTTTTTCCTAATATTCTGCTGAAATTGTGGCCATAGCTCTGTTATTTGAAAACTGAGCAGTGGGAGAAATTCTCCCTTTATCTGTTTGCCATTTGGGGTGGTGGGGGGTTTTCCCCTTCTGTGGTTTGTTTGGTTTTGTGTGTGTTTTGGTGTTTGCTTTTCCCCCTGGCAAGAGTTGAAGCATATGGTGACAGCTGCAGTGAAAACAAATGGGTAACAGCCATTTGGGTGCTACCAGGGGTGCTGTCCATGATAACAGACATAAATGCTCAAGCCCCTTGCTGGCATTCTGGAGAAGCAAGGATAGAAGAACTGTTCAGGGACTGGCAGCAAGGAACACATTTACCCCTATCTCTGCTTTCTAGGGTCAATTTTGTGTCTAGACAGTGATGTTAATGGCTTGTGCCTCTCATCTGGTTGTTACCTCTCACTGTGTTGCTCACAGCTTGCCTTAAATTTCTTTTGAAACATACATGTTTTTCTGCAATATGGGATTACTTCTCAGCCCCTCTTCTACCTCTTTCAGCTGTCTTGGAGGATCTGAGGTGAAATTCCAGGCTTTAAGCTGCCATTTCTGTAATGAACCTCCACTAAGGTTGCATCTTGGTGCACATCTGTGTGTAAAATACAAAAATCTCTTCTTGTTCTTTTAGAGAATTCTTCTTTTCTCTCCAATACGAGTGTAGAAATTAAACACAATGAAGTTAGAAAGCTATTTGCTGCAAACCCAAGTGTGATCTGACTCAAACATGCAACTGACAGGGCCATAGCTTGGACAATTCAGTTTCTTCTGGTTTTGCTCTCCAGACTTAATTTTGGTTTTGGTGCAAAGACAGAGCAAGTCTATGCAACTGGGAATATTTATATTGCGCTTGTGTGAAGTTTAGAGTTTCCAGCTCTTGCTCTCTCATGCTATTCCTCAATGTGACAAAGTAGAATGGGTCCCTTTGATCTAAGGGGTATTTTCTCTTTTGCAGGTCTCCATTTACAGGTATTGCTGACTTTTCATCAATGAAGAACAGAATCATTCAGCTCTGCTTGGATCTCACTACTACTGTTCAGAAGGTCAGTTGATTTCTTTTCCTGTTTGCTTTCCAAAGGAAAGAAAGGAGGATGTTTGGGGAAGTCATGTGCTTGCTGTGTGCAGAGTGCAAATTGGGAGGCAGAGCTGGAAATGAGAGGTTGCTTGGAAACTTGAAAGTCAGTATTAATTGTCCATTTTTTTGAGTCCTTTCCTGCTCTGCCCTTTGGCTGTAGTTTAAAGGATACTGATGCTTTCTTGAGCTTTAATGGAAAGATGATTAGGCTTTTAAGTAGTTGGTCTGTAATTGAAGGTTTTCAAGTTCCAAACAACATATTTGCAAACAGAACCAACTCTAAACAAAAATGTGTCTCCATACTCAGGTTTGCAGACTCTTAGGTCTTGTCCCATGCAGTGTTTGGACCATTGGTACAAATCTTACAAGGCAGACTTCTGTGACACCATAGTGTTTTGTTTCATAACTTCCTATTTGTCAGCTATGCACTGAGCTCTCCTCTTGGGAATAACTAAAAGGACACTAGCAACTCTGCCAGTGACAGCATTTCACTCTCTGAATGGTCCCGTCTGTCTTTGGAACCACTCTGGTTGGGTGCTCTGTCTGTGAAGCAGTGTGCACAGCTCAGTTCCTGCTCAGCTTGCCTGTATCCATCAGTCCATGTTCATATGTTGTTTGTACTCTGAAGTGGGTGATTCTCCATTTTGAGGAGATAGCAAAGGAAAGAGACAGTCTGTGAGTATCAAGCTACAATGTCACCAGCTGTATCAGCTGGATCATTGTGGAATGGTGTTGTCTGGATACTGGAAGTTCAAAGATACACAAATATGGTTTGCTGCTGTTGAATGTCCTTGTTTGGGCACTGCTCTGCAGTGGCAGAAAGTCAGAGATTTACAGCTACAGGTTGGGAGATTGTAAAGTAGAACAAGAATAATTTCTAGTAGCAGATGGTGTTCACTCAGGAGTGCCACAGGAACTGAGATGAAATTGTTGGACTGTATTCATAAAATTGCTAAAAATGGTGACAAATCTGTCCATTAAATCAGCCTTTGAAGGCAGGGGAATGGAAGCTGGTGAATACAACCGTAGCCTTTTAAGAAGTATTAGAGTCCTTTTCTGTCAATTTGATATGAGCTGCAGTGAAAAATGGCATTGATGTGTATGAGAAAAAGCTTAAATGGGGAAGAATCAATATTGGTTTTTACTGGGACAGCACAGATATGTTAGAATCACCTCAAGGAATTTTCTGATGTAGAAAGATATAATTGAAAAATCTTTAGGTGAGTTTTTAGACTTTCAAAGTATTTCTTATTAGGGAATAGAGTATATGAATGTGTATTATGTGTAGGAATAAGTCTTCTCATAGTGGAGAACAGACCAGCGTGATTCTTGTGAAACCAGTTTTGCTCTGCATAATCACAAATTATGTGTAGAAGTGGGTGAAATAATGAACCAAGTAAGACTGTGGTTGACTGTAATGACAGCTATATAGGCACGAGGACCAGAGTTCACTCCACACTTTTAAGGCAAAATTTAAGGCAAAATTTAAGGTTAAAATAATATCAGTGTAAACACAAATGAAGAGGAGCAGAAGGACTGCAATATTGAGGAACTAGGCTTCATGATGATAGATGACAATCACTGTTGATACATGCAGACGTATTCATAGCAGAGAAAAATTGTGCTGGTGCACAACAAGAGTTGAACTTTATAATTGCGTCCTGAAGTCTTGGACAATGTAAAAAGTGTTTTCTCAGTCCTTGGTTATCATTAAAACAGCAAGTAGGGTGTTAAGACTTACTATGAAAACAAAAATGAGAACATAGCTGACCTATTTTATATACTTGTCTTGGTTTGAAAGTTATCGAATTTTCAAGTAGTAGTTGTGGTGCTTTTATGCCAATTGTGTAAAGTCTTTCAAAGGGAACAAGTTCATATAACAAACTACACAAGTTGAGGAGTGGTGGCCTGACTCAGGCTGGATGCCAGTTGCTCACCAGAGCTGCTCAATCATTCCCCTTCTCAGCTGGACAAGGGAGAGAGAATATAATAAAAGGCTTGTGGGTCAAGATGAGGGAGAGATCACTCAGCAGTTACCTTTGTGGATAAACCAGGCTCAACTTTTAATTGACTACAAATCAAATCAGACTGGGGTAATGAGAAATAAAAACTAAATAATAAAACATCCATCCATTCTTCCCAGGCTTAACTTACTCCTGATATTCTCTACTTCTTTCTCCCTCCAGCAATGTATAGAGGCAGGGGATAGAGGTTGTGGTCAGTGCATCACATGTCTGTGCTGCTGCTTCTTTCTCAGTGGGAGGACACTGTACATTCTTCCCCTGCTTCACTGTGGGTTCACTGCCACAGAGCCAGTCCTGTGAACTCATCCACTCTAAGTCCTTTCCACAGGCTGCTGTTTTTCATGAACTGCTGCAGCATGGATCCCTTCCAAGTGGTGCAAGTCCTTCGAGAACAGACTACTCTGGTGTGGATGTGTCACAAGTACTGCCCGCAGAGCTGCTCCAGCATGGGCCTCTCTCTTCAGGGACTATGGAGCCTGTCAGGAGCCCACTCCGGCACAGGCTTACCGCGTAGTCACACCCCTTCTTTGGGCATCCACCTGCTCTGGTGTGGGGCCTCTAGGGCTGCAGGTGGATCTACTTCACCGTTAACCTCCATGGGCTGTAGAAGGACGACCTGCTTCACAATTGCCTTCACTGTGGATTGCAGAGGAATCCCTTGCTCTGGCACAGGAAGTGGTCAATGATTTCCTATGCCACGGAGGTGGGTGTCCAGGGAATGACTAGATCTGCTGTTAAAGACTGAGGCAAAGTAGGCATTGAGCACCTTAGCCATTTCTTCATCCTTTGTCACCATGTTTCCTCCTGCATCCACTAAAGGATAGAGATTGTCCCTAGTCCTTTTGTTGTTAATGAATAATAGAGACATTTTTTATTGTCCCTAATACCTAGGTTGAACTCTTGCTGGGCTTTGGCTCTCCTAATTTGCTCCCTGCACAGCCTCACTGTATCTTTATAGTCCTTACAAGAGTCTGGCCTTTCTTACACAGGCCATAAAGTCTCCTTTTGGTTCCTGAGATCCAGTCACAGGTCTTTGCACAGCCAGGCTCCTTCCCACTGACTCATTTCTTGGCACATAGGGACAGACTATTCCTGTGCATTTCAGACCACCTTCTTGAAGTGTGTCCAGCTTTCCTGTACTCCTGTGCCCTTGAGGACCACCTCTGAAGGGACAGTCAGTCAGCGTCCTGGATAGCTCAGTCTGCCCTGTGGAAATCCGTGGTGGCACCTGTACTAACCCTTCTCCTCACTTCCCCAAGGATTGAAAATGCCATTGTTTTGTGATCTTAGGGAGTCTCCAACCTTTACTGCCCCAAGTTCACAAGAAGCCAGGGCCAGGAGGGCAACTTCCCTGCTTGGCTTCCCTAGCGGTTGTGTCAGGAAGTTATCCTCCAAACACTCCAGCAACCTCCAGGACTGTTCTCTCTGTCCTATGTCGTATTTCCAGCAGACATCTGGAAGTGTCGCATAAGAACAAGGGGTAGGCATCAGGAAACCTTTCCCAACTGCTTCCAAGAAATTTCATCCATCTCTTCGTCCTGGCTGGGTAGTTTGTAATAGATTTCCCCGCACCCTTGTTTTTTTTTTCTCTAATTCTTGCCCATAGTGATTCAATATGTCAAGGGCAAACAAATATCTTAGATTTTAAGCTAGTTTAAATAGGAGTTTTTTTACTAGATGTTGTAAATCTTGTTTCATTATTTACTTGCTGGCTGAAGTTTTTAACCTGAGAGCCTAAAACCGTTCTCTAGTTCAGCTCTTATTGCATAGAACAAGGATAACTTGTGTAGTTTGTTATATGAACTTGTTCCCTTTGAAAGACTTTAGTACCTGGGCTGTGTAAGGAGTGCTCTGTATGCTGTCCTCTGCCCTTCAGCAATGCCGTCAGTATGTTTGTGGTAAAATAGCTTTTCATTCTGTTTTCAACAACTTGTTTTGCATTCATTTGGATGCCTGGGACAGGAGAATGCCTGAGCTGGGGTGTGAGGCAAGCTGGTGTGACTGGCCTTCCAAGAGTTGAGTTTTATTATGCAGGGTTTTGCTTTTCTGGAAAAGTCTGTTGCTGTTAATTGAATCCCATGCTCTCTTAGTTTTCAAGGTTTGTTACTGCTTTTTACCAGGGCCAGAACATACTTGTTTAACAGTACATTTGAGCCCTACTGGGTGAAACTAATCTGATTAATCCCTGAAGCATGAATAACTGTTTCAATGCAAGGTTAATGGGGCAGTTTTGCAGAGTTTTCCGAGGACGTGTTTACATGCTTATTGGTTAATGTAGGCCTTTTGTTCCTGCTTTGTTTCTAGGACTGCACTGTGGCTGACATGGAAGATAAAGTTCACACTGTGGTAAGTACACACTCTTGTTGAAACACAGCTGCCTGCACTCACACTTATTTCAGTGGCCTCTACACTGACTACTAACAGCTCTCCAATCCCACACACAAAAGATATTATGCAAGTAAACAGAGTTACGGGGTGTTTTGTGAACATACATTGATTTTGTCTACAGCAAGGAATCTTGAAGAGAGGGGGGAATGTGTTCAATAGCATGGAGCCAAGTATTCTTTAGTTTCATTGCACAGCTATTCTTTCCAGAGACTTTAGACCTCAAATTTTTGAGAGTCAGGTAGTACTGTAGAACAATCACAGCCTAAATAAACCAATTATGCCCGTGGCATGCATTTAGTCCCTAAATATTAAAGTGGTTCATGGAAAAAACATCCTTGCCACAAAACTGATGTTCTGTCCCTGCTTGTACTTGAGTTTGCTCTCAGGGTTTTTGGAAGCAGCTTTGTGACCAGACGAGAGGAGTGTAATGGAATGCTTTTTCTATTTTGTGACTGTTAATCATCGCTTCCTGCTTTTGACATGAACCAGACTGTGCTCTTTGATAAGGCCTTCCGCTAGCTTATAGATGCTCAGGAATTTAGTAGCACAATAACTAAAAAGGGAGTTTTTTTGCATCTTCTTCCAGTTGAGTACACCCACTATGGAAATTGTTGTGTTGTTTAGAGTTCCCTTGTTTGAGCAGTTCCTCACATTCACACTTAAGCATTGTTTTGATTGATTTTATTTCTGCTTTATGAATCTGACGTAAAACAAACAAAAATAAACGTTTGAGCTATTGTTTCCAGGGACCATTATAATGCAGAGCGGTGCCTTCCTATGATACAACTCCCTTTGTCCTGCGATTATTATACGACTGCTTGACTGCAGCTTACCTTGGTGGTTCTTAAACTGTGTCTACCTACCATACTATGTGTAACTACTGTACTGTGTCCTAATCCTTCCTCTTCTCTCCTTTTAAGCTTTTGTAACCTACTCTGAGTTTCAGCATTGCTTCAGTTAATGACAAGGCCTGAAATGTGCTGTAGGGCTATAATGAAATCTTGAGTGGAGGCAGTTACAGGTTTTTGGACTGTATTATGGGTTTTTTTCTGATTAATTAGCCTTTCTGCTAGTTAAAAGTTCTACAAGACTAAGCTGTTCTGCCTCTGACTTTAATCACGCGCACACACACACACGCACAAGGTCAGAATTTGCCTTTAGTTATAGTGTTGGCTTAGAATCAGCTATGTTTTGGTCAAAAGGAAATAAAAACCTTGTCTGCATAAGCATTCCAGTAGAGGTCAATTCAAAGGCATGCTGTAAAGAAGTAATACTGAAACTGTGATGCTGTGATTATATGAAACACTTCAGTCCTACATTATAATGTAAATTTTATGTAGGCAAGTCAGTGGCCAATGTCTTGCTTTTTCTGATGCGCGGCCACATTTATTCTCATAGCAGCAATAAAGAACAAAATAAAGAACAAGATGGAAAGTTGTCAGTTGTTCCCACCAAAATGTTTCGACATCTTAATGGGCTATATTATGGTTAAAGCAAACAAACCCCAAACTCAATCATTTTTTTAAACAGAGAATGGGTTGTCATCTCTTAGTGATGATGAGGTGGCAGTCATTGGAAATGGGTTGTTTGTACTGGGTTAGTGTTGGAGGATAACTGTGCTGTAGAATTGATCTCTATGGATGGCTCTTCTATTTCAGTGACTCTTACTTGCCAGCAGAGAAATTGTGCAGCTTTCATTCAGTACATCAGTGATGTAATCTTCTACCTTCTTGTTGTAGGCCAAGACTTTAAACAGCATTTGTGATAAAGCCATCCGATCAACTACAGATCCACTGATGAGCCAGTGTGCCTGTCTGGAGGAAGTTCATTTAACCAACATTAAACCTGGGGAAGGCTTGGTAAGAATTGATTCTCGAGTGTCCTGGTATGCCCAGGGTTTTATAGGCAGTCTTGTGAACAACTATTCATCTGTGTATAGCAAGATATTTCAAAACCAGTAACGTTCTGTGGGCAACAGAAAGAAGCAGGGGAGAGATGCTCATTGTTTGTTGTAAGATGATGTGCTAGAGTGGTCATCCAAGCTTTCATCTGGAACACAGTTTTTGATGGTGCGTTGTTGCAAGCTTGTGTCTTAACTGCAATACTGGGCACCTTTACAGATGCTTGGGAAATAAGTTGGTACATTTTTATGGGTTAACTTGACCAGTTGTTTTACTGGGATGGGAAGCTGGAGGAAGGAGAAAGTGAAAAGAAATAGAATCATAGAATGACCTGGGTTGGAAGGGACCTTAAAAGGTCATCTGGTCCAACCCCCTTGTAGTGAGCAAGAACATCCTCAACTAGAATGGTTTAGGTTGGAAGGGACCTCAGAGATCACCTAGTTCCAAGCCCCATGACATGAGCACAGATGCTTCTCTAGCCCAGAGGCCCATCCAACCTGACTTTGGACACTTCCAGGTGTGGAGCATCCACAACCTTCTTGGGCAATCTCTTCCAGTGCCTCAACATCCCGAGTGAGGATTTTCTTGCCAAGATCCAATCTAAATCTCTCCTCTCTTAGTTTGAAACCATTTCCCCCTTGTCCTATTACTAGAGTTCCTTGTAAAAAGTCTCTCTCCAGCTTTCCTGTAGCCCCTTTAGGTACTGCAAGGCTGCTCTACGGTCCCCCAAGAACCTTCTCTTCTCCAGTCTGAACAGCCCCGATCCCCCTCAGCTTGTCATAGCACGAGGGCTCCAGCCCTCTGATCACCCATGTTTCCTGTCCTCTTTGTAAAGGGCGCTCCAGAGCTAGATGGAGTACTCCAAGTAAGGTCTTACAAGAGCAGAGTAGAAGAGGAGAGTCACAGGAAGCATGTATATTGACCTGCCACAAGAAGCTGTTGAAGGACACATAGTTGGTATTTGTGGCCCACCTGTGTAAGTGTGCATAGCATGCTGAGGTGGTGGCCATCTAGTGCAGCCCATAATACTCTAGTGCAGATTAGAGAATTAAGGTATTAAGGAAGTGAAGTCATGCTCAAGGCTCAAGACGGAATAGGCAGCAAAATCAATGGTGTTTTGGTACTGCTAACCAGACAGTGTTTCTAAATTGCATTCTGTATATGAGGTGTTTTAAGTCATTATAAATGGTATAATTAATTAAAATAAGTCATCTGTGAAGAGGTTTAGACTGTTGTAATATTAGACCACACACTTTTCTAGGTAAAAATACCTGAGTTGTCTTTAATACGGGTTTGAGTCTTTTGCCAGAAGTTGCTTAATCAGATAAAAATCAGATAAGTGATGTGGGTTTTTGCCTTTAAACCTGTTGTACATTTTTTACTTATTTTTAGGGAATGTACATCAAGTCAACATATGATGGATTACATGTGATTACTGGAACTACGGAAAACGTAAGTGAAGGAAATGTAGGTTAAATCATCCTATCTGATGGTAGCTTTGAGTTAGTGTTTTTGCTCCTCTTTCCTGTTTTACATATGATTTTCATGATACGACTGCTTTAAATATTGTGCGATGCATCATTTGTTTACCCACAGTTTGTAAGTGTTTTGTCTGCACGTTACAATGTAGTCTAATTAAACCAGTCTCTGCAAGTACCCAACTTAGTTCAAATGCTTGGCTTTCAAATAATTGCTTTAATAAGTTACTGTATCTGTTGCTGGAAGCACTTAGGGTATCTTGCTTAACAAAGTCTTGGATATGTTTGCTCTCCACTGGCAAAGGCTGTCTCCTCTAATGGGAACGCTTAGGTTATGGTGTCTTAAAATCAGTAATGAGTAATCAAATCAATGAGCTGTCCAGTGGCAAAATTACCTTGCAGAGTAGAAATCCAGTGAGAAAGACTTTAAGAGCAATCTGCTGGAAAGAAATTATAGGCAACTGTATTCTTTTGCTGCGGATGGGTGCTTGTTTTATTCTTGAATTGCAAGTTCTCTATAGCTGAGATTTTTCTAAAGGTTTCTGGGCAGCCATTGCAGTGGAACTTTGGCCAGCAGCTGAGCCTGGCAGGTGATGCTGTTGTGGCATCACACAAGCAGCTGTACAGTGGCTGAAAGAAGAAAGAGTAGAAGAAGTTGGCTTTTGCAGCAATGCCCTTTTTTAACTACTTGTTTTGTGAATAGGAGAGAGCCAGCAGTTTTAGACTGCTGACTGTAAAAGTCAGGAGGAGTGGGTGCAAGTGTGTGTTAGTGCCCAATAATGCTGCATAGGCGTAACATAGCATAACAGAGTATATGGCCTGCAGAAGAGACCATGTTAACTTTGACAGCAGTTTCCATGTTTAATAAATGTGGAAGAACGTGATGTTGACTGTTGATGCCTGTAGATCTTTTGGAGGCCCCGTGAGTGTTGATCCTAGTGTCTA
Source organism: Upupa epops (assembly GCA_013397515.1). Lineage (NCBI taxonomy): Eukaryota > Metazoa > Chordata > Aves > Bucerotiformes > Upupidae > Upupa > Upupa epops. Next base: position 166,186 of record VZRI01012739.1, on the reverse strand, counting down.
CCTTTTGGCTAGTGCTGGTTCTTACTTAGGGGAAACCCTTTCCTTTGCAGCAACAAAAATCAACAAATGACAGATCTGCAAACTAATGTCTTTCTGGTGGCCTGAGATCATTTCAATGACCCAGGCTGAATCAATTTTCATGTTGGCTGTGAAATGGTATTTTAGTAGCCAGAAACCACTGTGTTCGAATGCAGTGAATTGCACCCCAAAATTAATAGTACTGTACATTGGAAACGTCTGGGGAGGTTCATGCATTTGGTACCACTCAGCCAAAAGGATTCTGGAGTTGTGCTGTCCTCCTCGTGACTTCCTGCTTCACATTGGCCTAGATCTAAACTTTGCTCTTTCCTCTGTTCTCACAATGTGATTGCAGTGTCTGCTGTGCTAGCTGGCACTCCCCCAGGCGGGCTGTTGATTGTCCAAAGGACAGCTTGAAACAAGCTTTGTTTTTCCACAAACTTGATTTTGGCCCAACAGTTTTTATGGCCCTGTTTGACTCATCTATATGCAGCTTCCAGGGAGGCATTTCCTCTCAGAGGAAGTGGGAAGACAATGAAGAGATGGGGTTACTCATGATAGCTGGAGCCTCCCACAAATTCCCCCATGTTTTCTTCCGATGTTGTGCCGTTTATTCCTACAGTTCCTTCTAATAAAAAAATTGAGCTTTGAAGGTGTGATGATAAGGAAGTCCTTAATCCAAGAGCTTAGTTTGGGAGTCACTAGGAAGAACTGGCCTGATGCTAGCTGGTTACTCATGGGGCGGAGTAATGGGAGGAGCTGTTGTCCCATGACCTGGGAGCAGTGTACAAGGCAGTATGGGTGGTGTTGAGGCTCATCAGATTTGGTGTTACAGCAATGAAACCATTTTTAATAGCTGGTGCATGGTATAGGCCATAGACAAATCTAAACAAACGCTGTCACATTTAGCTGTTTGTTGCTAGCAGTTCTCGTGAGCCTGTTTTTTTTTTTTTCCCAAGGAAATTATATCTCTGTAATTATTAGATGGGTACTTGAGCAATATCTGTGTCAGCATACTTTATATATACGAGCATATATTTTTAGCTGTTGACCTTGATGATGAAGGTAGATAATTTCACATTGTAGTTGTTAGGCCTTATTTACATTAGGAAACAAAAATGCAGTGGATCTATTTTGTAGGTTGGAGAGTTCTTTGTTCCTTCTTCTGTACATTCAAGATCCTAGTGGGTTTGCTGTGGTTTATCTCTGTGTTGTTTGGATGGTTTTTGTAAAATCGGTATACATCTTCCAATTTCTTAGGTATTTAGGTTTTTTGGTGGTGTGAGTATGGTTGGACTTGGTAATCTAGGAGGTCCTTTCCAATCATGATTATTCTGTGATTTATTTGAAATCTAAGAGAGTTGCTGTGTTAAGACTAAAGTTTTAATCCTCCTGCTTTCTGAAATGACAGTACAAACTGGAGGCAAGAGGACGGTGGAGACGATCCCATGACTTAAGTACAATCTGAACTGTGGCAGATGTAGGCTATGCCTTCTTCCTTTCTCTGTAGTTTCCCCCAGCATAAAAAATAATAAGTTGAACTCTTTTGAACTTTTTAGTCATCAGATGCAAGGTGTGACCTAGCTGTGTAACAGTGTTCAGCAATAACTATCCATTACAGACACAACCTGTCACTGAGCTTGGTGGGAGGGAAGAAATCCCACTGAAGCACTTGCCTCTTGTTTTCTTCTTTGTAGTCTCCTGCTGATCGATGCCAGAAGATTCACGCTGGTGATGAAGTGATCCAGGTTAATCGGCAAACTGTGGTCAGTAACAGAGCTGTATCAGCCTTCCCTGAAGTTTGCTCTGCAGAGCTCCCTCCCCATAGCTGGTGTTTTCCTGTTGAAATCTTTGAGGCTGTTTCACATTTGTCTTAAAAACAAAATGTTTTTCTTTGCCACATGATGATAAAATGCAAGATTTCACTTCTAAATGCTCTATAGATGATATTAAAATATTTCATGGTGTACTTAAGGCCTGGTTGAAAATGCATTATGCTGTCTGAACTGTAGAGGAAAATAGCTTTAAATGCAGATAAAGACAGCTTAAAAAGCCCCAGCGTTTAGCAAACCATTTGCATATGGGAAGTTAAATGACATGGTTACATTTTTGCATAGCAATGCTTTTCAGAGTGAGAAAGAAATGAAACAAAAGGAGTTCACCCTGAATTCCTGTGTTACTCAATTTCAGCACATCATTCTAGGAACACAGCTGAGGTATGAAAGGCGTTGCTTGATATCTTGGTGTTTAATTTACAGCCCAAGATCTTTCTTTAAAACAAAACAAAGAACCACCCTCCAAAAAAGGGGCTTTACAATTTTTTTCTTCATTCTGGCTATTTTGGATCTCTTTTTGTCTTTGGGTTCATGTTGAAATGGTGTGACTTGGGGTTTTTGTGTTAGTTTTCTTTTCAGAAAAGCAGTTCTAAATAAATCTGTTCCAGGTTGGATGGCAACTAAGAAATCTGGTGGCAAAGCTGCGAGAGAATCCTGCTGGAGTTAGGCTGCTGCTTAAGAAACGTCCTACTGGATCTTTCCATTTCACTCCTGCTCCACTAAAGAACCTGCGCTGGAAACCACCGTTGGTGCAGGTGAGAGGCTGCTCCTTCAACTCTCATGTTGGGAATGTCTTGGCTACAACTTGGAAAAGAGGAATACCAGAAATACTCCCAGGTGCTGATATTTAAATGTAGGTCAAGGAAGGTTAGATGAAATGGCTGTTTCTTCTGGGCCCTAAGTAACAAGGAAAATGTTCTTGGCATATTTAGTTCTTTGGGTTTTTTTTTTAAATAGAGATAATGCTGTCTTGCTACCAAAGAGATTAGGTGCTTTGAGCATTTTTGTTACTCTCTGTGCCACTGGGAGAACATATCTGAGGCTAAACTGCTGAATCAGCTCATACATGTGGAATTGATCAGCATGGAACAATAAATCATTCATGTCTTTAGCAGAGTAATACCTTTTGTGCTGAAATAACTTCAATTTTCCCATCTATTTTCCTTTTAAGGCTGGAAAAAGCAAGTGCTTTTCAAGAAGTTATTTAAACTACTTTTGTAGACTTTGTTACTGGGCAGTGCACAGATTGGGTAGTGAGCAGAGAAAGTGAGATTAATAACTTAAATAACTGTGATGAGAAGTGGCTTCTTGTGTTAGAAAGTTTAGGCCTTTAATCACAGATTAAATAACCTGACAATCCTAACTGACTCCCTGAAATTAAGAAAACCAGGGAGAGTTTCTGCTCCTCTTCTGACACAGGGCTCCCTAAAGCTGAGGATAATTTATCAACCTGTGAAATGACAGTGTCTATTGCAAGTCCCAGTGCAGGCATCTTTCTCTCATACTAGGTTGAAGATGTGTACATGACTCCTTTTTCATCCTTCCATTCACCAATGCCTGTGTCATGTGTTTGTGGCATTGTGTTTGACATTTAACCCACCACCTCTGAGCTGTGTAGTTATCCAAAGCAAGGGCTGTTACTACTGTGAAGAGCTGACGTAGTTTGGTGTATAGACTGTGCCAAGCTGCATTTCTGTGGCAGTAAAGAAGCCTTTGGATAGTTCTGGGCTTCAACATGCTATCTCGTAAGTGGTGGATGCTTGATCATTTTTGTGGCCTCCTGTGGACCTGTTCCATCAGGTCCTTGTCCTAGGAGACTTACTACTCCTAGTTTTCCAATTATTTTCTTTGTGAATGATAAATCGATGCTCAGATGTTTGATAGCTGTCTTAACATTTCAGACCAGTCCTCCACCAACTTCAGTCCAGTCACCAGAAAGCACTGTGGATACTTCACTGAAGAAAGAGAAGCCAGCCATTTTGGATCTGTACATCCCACCTCCACCAGCTGTCCCATATTCTCCTCGGTATGCAGATCAAGACACACTGCAAAACAAAAAACTCCTTCATTGATTGTTTCTGGGCTGGCTTGCTGTTAGAGCTCTGTGCATAGTAGCCTGAGGAAGCTGCATATCTTTCAAACTTTTGTAGTTGCTTAAGTGCACAGTGTTGCTTGTGTTTTGAGTAAATGCATAACCTGCCAGGATTGTAGTAGATTTTATTATTAGAGTATTATTGTGGATGCTACATAGGTCAGACTTTGGGGAATAAGTCTGAGCCAAAATGCTTTTGTTGTGGGTTTCAATCCAGCTACACAGAAGAAGACAATTTTTGTCTAACTTTTCCCACCCTTCTTTAGCAAGTTAAGTAACGGTTGTAGTAGTTAGGATAGAGAAGAACTTGTTTTAAATTCTTGGTCTTGCAAGCTGTATGAAATGAGAGTTTTTCCATTGAAGGGCAGGGAGAGTCAATGCACTCAGCTGTGTTTTTCATCCCACAGTGTAAGCTATAAAACTGCAGAGCTGTGTACACAGAAGGTGGGGTGAGGGTGTATAGTGTGGCTAGCTGTTGTTTGTTCTTGAGTCCATGTTGACACATGCCAGAACCCAGCCAGCTGACCTTGGAAGGTGATGGACAAAAGACTTTTCAAGCAAGGCATGCCTCCACACCTGACACTTCAGTTTAGCTGTATGTAGCCCAGCTAAACCCTTACTTTTGGTGTGGGCCTCATATGGGAGGACAGGTTGCCTCCTGTCCTGGAAGGAGATTGTATTACTGCAATGTTTGGGGCCACACTAAGACCAGGGAAGAAGTTTTTTTTAAAGCTAGTGTCTCTGTACTGTAAGTTGGATCTACCATGACCTGATCTGTCCCTGTTTTTCATGTTTCTGCATAATTATTTAAAAAAATAAGTCAACTCTGTTGGCACAAAAACAAGCACATAGGGTGGAGCAGCTGAGTTTAGAATGCTTTAGTCTTTTTTCTCTTTTAGAAATGGATAAATTTCAAGCACTTGGTGAATTACGTGCATTTGCCCAGTTGCTTATCTTTCTCAGGGTCTCAAAATTCTATTTAGCTTCAGACCTGAATCCCAGCAAGGAATAAGCCACGTGAGCTGTAAAACTTAACCTGCATGATTTGTGGAAAGGGGAAGTCTCCTTCACCAGCTTTTAAGGAAAGCAAATGTGAGAAGCTGAGGTAGCCAGGAAGAGGAGAAAGGGCGGTTGTTTTGTCTGCTGTTTCACAAATTTCACCTCTGCATGTTTTGCTCTTCTCTTGAAACTCATGTCATTTCTGTGTTTGTCTTCTGCCCTGCTGCACTGCCCCACTCGCTGCCATCACCCTGCTTCTTTCCTGACGTGGATCTGCCCCACACTGGGGAGGCAGAGAGCAGTGGTTGGTTTCCCTCCACACAGCAGAGTCTCCACATGGTGGTGGTGTAGGAGAGCTCTCCATGCATATGTGGTTGTGTGGTGTAACACACCCAAGTAATTCTCCCTGCTCCCTCTTTATTCAGAGCTCTAGCATGGCTCATGATGGAGGGCTGGACAAAGTGGGATGTACTAGCAAGGGGCCTGTTGTGAATACAGGGGTATGTATGTTCTTAGATAAACAACTGTGTGGGTTTTTTTGCCTGTGAGATTGTAGTGGGTAAAGAGAAGAAAAATGCAGGAAAATCTTAATTTGGAGGGTATTTTTTACTCCAACAGTAATTTCAGAACTAAAAGATTGGTTCTAAAAATGGTTGGTTTTGGCTTCTGGAATGAGGGAACTGATCTAGGGAGTTTCTGCAGAAGTTGTTCAAAATCATATGTATACACACTGGATTTTTCATTGAAACACTCAAGGGGGTCTTGCTTTTGGATGGTGAGAGAAGGTGATGAGTTTGGTGGCAGTTATTGGACTATGCTTTTCAGTCTTTCTCAAAGCCCCTTAGATGGAGGTGGTTGGTGTTGCTGTTACACAGAGATAGATAAATTGGTATGCTTTTCCTTTGTCACAACTGTCTATTGAACAGGCAGTGAATTGGAAGCTTTGATACCCTCAGGGCAGAAAGGTCTCATTTCTGAAAAGTTTTTTCAAGGGGTGGTACTGTTAAATTTCTGGCTCGTTAGAAGTGAATTAGTCTGAGGGAGGTAGCTTTCTTTTCTCCTTGGTCAATATGCTTTTAATGGAGTCTTCCATCAGCAGTTTTTTTTCCTTCAGCTTATCGGCAGAACAATACCAATTATCAAGAGAATGACTGGATGCTAGAAGTGTCTTTCAAACATACTCATGTATGCAGTGTGAAAGTTTTTTAAGCCACTAACTGAAGTGAAATGTTCTTTCAGAGATGAAAAAGGGAGTTTTGTGTATGGAGGAGGCAACAAACCTAGTCATCTGCTAGCTGGGTCCAAGGGCGCTGAGTCTCCCAATTCTTTTCTGGATCAGGAGAGTCGAAGACGAAGGTTCACTATTGCTGATTCAGACCAGTTGCCTGCATATTCCATAGAAGCAAATATCCTACCAGCCAAGATGAGAGAAAAGACACAGTCCTATGGTGAGTTATTCCTCTTTCATTGCTGCTGTCATGGTAATTTCTTTGGTCAGGTTGGAATAATCTGTACTGTAAAACTGCTCATTAGACATTATGGATATTAAAGATAGCCTGTGCATGAAATTTCATGTCTGAAGTAATTTCATGTAAAGGTTATGACTTTAACAAATGGTGTTTAGTGGGGCTTTACTGTTACGATTGGCCATTTCTGTGTGTCTTCTGCTTATAACCTTTTATCCAGTGTTCCTGTAAATCTTCAAGAATGGGGCTGCTCACGCTGAGCACATATTCTTATATTTTGCTAGTAGAAATGTCTTGACATATTCTTTTTTCTGCAGTTTTAACTCCTTTATTGTTGCATTGCTCCCTTTATGAAGAGCATCAATTTAAAAGTTGTTTTCCTTCCTCTTCTATGTTGCTGTAGGAAAACCTCGTCCTTTGTCGATGCCTGCTGATGGGAGCTGGCTAGGAGCTGCAGAACCCTTCTCTAGACCACGCGCATCAGGGAGAAAAGGCAAGGTTTTGGGTCTTGTTGTTTTTTGTTCCCTTCCTCTTCAGAATTTTCTCAGACTGCGGTGTTTTCTTGGGCAGAAGTGTTTAAGTTAGGAAGGGAAGATTAGTGTTTGTATAGTGCTGAGCTGATCTGACATGACAGCTGTAGATTTTTAGCAGGGGCGCCATGTGGTACTTCTGAACTGTTCAGTGCTGCTTCAAATGTTGTCCCATCTTAGAATGCTTTTGAGCATTAAAAGGTAGCAGGAATGACTAGAGCCGATGCGTGCTTATCTCTTTACTAAAGCACAGCTTCACCCTTTTGCTCTTACTCACAAGTCTTTCCTTTTTTTCCCCTGTGTTTAGTATTGATCATAAAACCTCATTTTTGAGATATTTTTCTTTGTTTTCTTAGCTCACTGTGGAGGTGTTTGTAGAAGCAAGCTTCTTCCTGGAAGTAAAACACAGGGCCTTTAGGAGCTGCTTGTTGATGAAACTCATGTTAGAAAAGAAGTCGTTCTGTAGTTGTCACAGAGTGTGAGAGAGACAGAACCTCACAGTGCTAGGTGTTAGGTTGGGTGGCTTTTTTTTCCTTTCCCCACTGCACTTCTGAAAGTCTAAGTCCTAGGAGAGTAGGAAAAAGGTAACTATTTAGACTATTCTTGGAATTGGTTATGGAAGTTAATGTGCATTTCTAAGGCAAATAGAATCTGAATTGTATTATTTTAAGGAAAAAGTAGAAGCTGATAACAAGAAGCATCAACATGGAGAGAGATGGATGAAACAAGCTAAGTAACAATAGAACCAGAATGCTGACCAGGTGCTGGGCTTGGTGATGTTCATATGGGGTTTTTGGGGGTTTGTGTTGGCTTTCTCTAAGACTGGAAATTGGAGGTTAAGTGCTGCAGCCATGTAGATAAGCTTTTTTGGACCACAACAAAGGCCTGTCTAACCCAGTAAGATGTTTCTAGCAGCAGCTGCCGTGGTCAGTTATCTAAGGAAGAGTGAAAACAGAGAAAAGCATGGCAAATCAATGGACAAAGCACTTGTATCTTCATCTGCAAACTTCATGTATGTTGTCCAGAGTAATATTTGTAGCTTTTACATTAGTCATGAGTTACATTCAGAAGAACTTGTGTTGAGCGATGATCTATGTGCGTTTTGAGTGACACATTGCAAGAAAGCTTCCCAGATCATCTTACTGCATGATAATGGTTTTCTTGAAGGTAATCTGTACTACAAACAATTGGTGTGTGCAAATCCACAATTTAACAGTTGAACAGCAGCCTCTTTCTGAATTTATGTTGATTTTCTTCTGTGCTGCTAAAAAAATACTAAAAATCCAAAAATCCACTGACAGCTGCTTGTGTCCAGGTGTGTTATAAAAGGTAACTAAAATCTAAGTAATTAGAAGTTTAACCAGAATCTTTTTAATATTTTCTGCTTTTTTTTTTTAATAATGGAGAGTTTTGAAGTCAGCAGTAATCAGTTTTCCTCCTGTTCGTACAGGTGACGATGTCCTCTGCAGGTACTTCAGTAATGAAAGGATACCCCCAATCATTGAAGAAAGCTCTTCCACACAACACCCCCTCCCAAGGCCAGTGTCTGACAAGCAGTTAGTGAGGGGAACGGATTATATTCGAGGCAGCAGGTGTTTTATGACTACAGACCTCCACAACAGTGCAACAATTCCTTTTCAAGAGGAAGGTGCTAAAAAATCCTCTGTTACATCATCCACAAAATCGTCCTCTGCAGAGCCCTCACTGCTGGTCAGTTGGATCACAAGACTGAAGTTGTTGACTCATTGACTGTTGCTCACAGGACTGTTACCAAGTGCCTTTACTCATCAGTCACACTTCCCTACTTTTCAGCATAACCGATGCGTAGTGACTAACACGGTGTTCTTTTCCTGGAGAATCTTACAGTTTTGCCTTTTTGTTTGTGTTTTGGTTTTTTTGATGGATCAGAGGGTTTTGTTGTGCAAGGAGGGAAGAAAGATAAAGATCAAGTTCCTTCTTGTTGCCAAAAGCTGAGGGCATTTATTTCTCTGGAAATGAGTAAAATTTCAGTGACAGCAGTCATGGGTTACCTGAAATATGCACAAGTGACTCAGAGGAAAGCATTGCATTGCTGTAAAGTCCAGTAGCACTTCAGTTGTCTGAATATCCAGAGGCTGGTGCAACTGTCTGGGTGTCAGAGTATGTGGAGCTGAGCAGAAGTTGTGTTCTTTCCTGACTGGAGAAAGATAAGCAGGAAAGCTGTGGTTTTTTTACAAATTAGCGATGCAGTTGCAAGTGTTACATGAGATCAATCTTGTGAGGAAGAAGTAGTTGTGTTGTCGTTTATTCTTTGCTATTCAGCAATCTTAGGAAGTCCTAGGAAGAGTATTGTCCTATGCAAAGATCTTGGGAAGTTGGACTAACTGAATGACAAATCAATGCAACATGATATGTAACCCACGTTATTGAAATCACAGTGAAGAGCAGTGAACAACTGCAGTGCTCAGCTGTAAAGATTTGTGGATTGCTACAACACACCAAGGAAACACATCTATAGAGGTGGTAAAAGAGTATATATTTTTCTCCTTAATTGTTTAAGAATGATTTGCTGTTAACCAAAGTAAGCTGTTAAAAATGGTCCTGTTGGACTTAGGAGAACTTTTACAGTGGTTCTGTTTTTGAATGCTGTTGTTTTTATGAACAGTATGTGCTATGATCCAATACAGTTGTAAGACATCTTGCTATTTTCTATATAGCTCAAAGTTTTACCCCTCCAGAATTTTAAAGTAGCATTTGGGTAATTTGGGGAGGAAAATAAAACTTGTTTAACAAAAGAAGAGGGTATTAGAGGTATTGTTTAAATTTGAATGTATATAAGATTGTCAGTATGCAAAAAGTCCTGTTCAAAGTAATTTAAATGTTAAATACAGTTGTATATATTTTTTACACTTAAACAGATACAGCTTGTACCTTCCTTCTGTGGTACTGGGCACACATTAGTCAAACAAAAAGAGTCTTTTGTATTTCCTGCTAATTATTCGATTATTTTCATAGATGATACATGGCCAACAACCTTTACATCTTGCTGAAAAGAATAGTAATTTATATTTAATAATTGGTGGGAAAAGAGGGGAGATAATGCTAGCTTGCAGTTTGCCCTGGGGTTGGAGTTGCACGTGATAACATGAGTGTAAAGAATACCGTAACTCTGGCTGTGAAGATGATGTGACCATTCTGCTGCAACAAGCTTATTGAGTTGTGCTACAGCCCCACAGAGATATGGGGTGTTATATTGTTCTCCATTAATTACGTTTGATTGTGACTCTGGTGGCTGGCTTGGAACTTTGTTCAGAGCAGATTATAGTATTTCCGTCTTGTAGACACTCTTCTCTGCTTCCCAAAATGTCTGTGCTAGAGATATGGCCAACAGCTACAGTGCAGCAGAGCACTAGTCTGGCCCTGCCCCTGAGAAGAGGGTGAAACTGCACTCTGATGGAGTGTGTAGTCCAAACTCAAATGGACTGGACTCTCTTAAGTCACAGTTGCTGAACTAGATTAAAGTCAGAGATGCTGCCTAAACAAGACTCTAAATGGAACTTTTTTTCATTGTCTATGTCCTGTTTTTCATGGTTTGAAAGTGAATGGGAAAGTGTTGTGTGTTGATATGGAAGAAACTAAGGATGTACTTGGTTTCTTTGCATTTTGCACCTAGACAGATTTTTGAGACAGTGAAAAGTTTCTTTCCATTGTTGACTGGGTTCCCCTGAAGTTTCATGTAAAGAAATGAAATAAGCTTGTGCTAATTTAAAACGTAGCTTTAAATCACTGCAGAGATGAGGAAAGAGGAATTTGTAAGCATCTAGACAGAATTAAATGTTATTAAGTCTGCCTTGCTTCTGGCATAAAAGCTAATTGTGATTGTGTGTGTGTGTGTGTGTGTGTGTGTGTGTGATCCCACTCTCCCACAAGGAAAGCAAACCTAGACAAACAAGCAACTAGCGGAAATACCTACTGTTCTGAAAATTGCCAGGGTGTGTACTGCAGGTCCTCAGAACCACAGGATGGTGGAATTTGGAAGGGACCTCAGGACTTATGGTGAGTACCTGGTCCATTCCTGCTGCTTAGGCAAGGCTAGTTGCTGTGGACCACTTCTAGACACTCTCCTAATATTTCCAATGATGGAAGCCGTGCAACGACCTCCTTCAGCAACCTGTGCCAGTGCTTGGTCTCTCACTATAAAAAAGCCTTTCCTGATGCTCAGAGGGTTTCAGTTTGTGCCTGTAGCCTCTGGTGCACTACTGAAAAGAGCCTGGTTTTCTCTTCTTTGCACCCTTCTCTGTCAGGTATTTATAGGTGTTAAGGTCCTGCTAAGCCTTTTCATCCCCCCCCTTTCAACCTTTTTCAATTAGTTGAAAAGGAGAGAGAAGCTTCTGAAAGGACTGAACTCCTCCAAAGTAGCCACTTTCTTTGTCTAAGAGGCTAAATTGAAAGGTAAGTGCACTTATTTCATTGAGAACTTATTTCATTGATCACTTCTTACTGTGTGCAGTTAGTACAGATGTGTTCTAAAACTTGGGGGTTAAAGAAATCTGCAGATCTAGGCAGCATCTTTCTGGCTTATTCTGAGAAAAATGTAGGTAACAAGTTAGAAACTGCTCTTAGGGCAGAAACTTGGCTCGTCTCTTGGGATTCAAGCTACACGTATCTATTATAACAGAACCTTTGCTGAAGTTGACTTCCCTAAACAATACAACATAGAAACAACATAGAAGGTCCAAATATTCTGCCCTGGTACAGCATTCCACAATTCTGAGTACCCTGATATGGAGGCAAAACAACACAGTTAACTGGAAAACGTTGTAAAGCCCTTAAGAATGAAAAAGGGTATTTGGTGCTATCGCTTATCTGTGCAGTGAGGGTTCAGGAATGTGCTCTGCGGAAGTATTGAGCAGGCTGCTCTTGTAGTTTGTACAGAGTTTGCAAGCTAATAACCATGGGTGTTCCCTCAAATAACTATTACTAGGAAAAAAACATCTAGATAGTAATGCGCAAGAGGATGCAAGTTATAACAATTAGTACTAATAGTTTCTAGAGACAAAGTTCAGGGCAATTTAGCAAATAATCATAGAATCATTAGGGATTGGAAGGGACCTCAAGAAATTATCTAGTCCAATCCCCCTGCCACAGCAGGATCATCTAGACCAAGTCACACAGGAATACATCCAGGTGGCTCTTGAATGTTGCAAGAGAAGCAGACTCCACAACTCCCCCGGGCAGCCTGTTCCAATGCCCTGTTACCCTCACTGGGAAGAAGTTCCTTCTGATATTGATATGGAACCTCCTCTGTTCCAGCTTGCACCCATTGCCCCTTGTCTTAGCACCAGATGAACTTCAGAAGAGCCTGGCTCCATCCTCCTGACACCCACCCCTCACATATTTATAGACATGAATGTGCTCATCCCTCAGCCTCCTCCAAGCTAAAGAGACTCGGCTTCCTCAGCCTTTCCTCATAAGGGAGGTGCTCTGCTTCCTTCACCATCTTCGTTGCTCTACGCTGAGCATCCTCCAGCAGCAATGTGTCCTCCTTGAACTGAGGGGCCCAGAGCAGGACATGTGGATCATGTGCCATGTCCATCACATAGAAATGCTTTGCTCATCTTGCAGTCTGTAATGGGCAAAAGTTCTCAAGAAAGCCTTCAACTTAGAACTAAAATTGAGAAAGAGCTCTCCAGATAAAAGTCCAGAGAAAGAAGAGGTGTGGGGCTGAGCTGACTGTGTGTGGGTCTGTGTTGTGTAAAACACTGCTTCAGTTGTGGAGCAGGAACAGCAGAGCAAGCAGCCCGCCCAGGTGCTACATGTCCATTTGTGGTCCTGGAATAAGGGAACCAGGGCAGTCATTCAGAGCAGTTATAGATAGTTCTATGCGTGGTGCTTAAGGTGTAAGATGTGTGACAGAAGCAATCAAGAGCTGCTGTCAATATATAATTTTACCAAATTCCACTGCCTGTGCTGCTGCTGCATCAGTTTAAAATAGTAACCCCTCTTTATCTCGTTGCCAGCACAATGTGAGCCTAGTGGTTAACAATCGGTTTGCCTTCCTTTGAGACAGTAACTGCTGGTGAGACAGTAACTGCTGGTGAGAGGGGCTCTCCTGCGGTGCTCCAAAACCTTAGGAGGTTTGGGTTACTCTGGACTCAGGCCAGAAGTAGAAAGTAAAATTTAACAACAACGTTGCTGGGCCAACGTTTCTTAGGGTTGAGTCTTTTTATACCTAGTGAATATGAAGCAGGCAGGAGCTGTCTGTTACACGTACTTTGGCAGGAGGAAGAGAGAGAAGTTAGGATTACATATTTGGTGGGGGAGAAAAAAACCCAAAACTTTGGGTGTCCTGTGGTTGCTGCCAATGGGAGAAATGTTTGTTTTAGCAAGTCAGTAGATGTAAACTGCTCCTTTAAACCTCCCTGTGTGGCCACCTCAGTTGTTCAGGATGATGTAAACCACTGACTTTACCCTTTCTTTTGGAATTAACTTCTTTTTGTTTGGGAGAGGGCAAAGACAACTTTTCATAATTACTCAATTATGAGGGATTAACCCAAGTGCTGCATAGTGCTGACTTACAGGGAGAATCCTTGGGGTCAGTTTGGGACTGCATTTTTAATTTACCCTTGGGCTCTGGTAAGTTTTCTCCATGCCTGGTGGCAGCTTGGCAGCAGCCAAACAATCAGAAGACAACTAAGTCTAATCTACTTTCTAATGCCAAGTCTAATTCCGCTTTCCAGTAGTCACAGATGGGCTGTGAAACTGTCTGTAAGCTGCAAAAAAATGGAAAATAAAAAGGCAAAACCCAATCAAACAACAAAACAACCCCAGGGAAGGAGCCCCTTTTCCTACCTTATAAATGGTAAGTTCATGAATGATGATGAGTAGAAAGAAAAGGGCTTTTCACACAGGTGAAATGATTGCCAGGCTTCAGTGTCTGCATCTAAAATCTTGAGTTTATTTCATTGCATGGCAGTAGGATGCGAGGGCTGTAGTTGAGGTGGTGCAGAGAGCTGCAGTGGTTGAATTTCTCCCTGCACAACTTGAACAAAGGCTATCTTAAGAGTAATGCAGCTCAAGATGCTCGAGCCCACTGAATGTCCCCATGAACACGCAGAAGACTTAATAACTTGTGGCACAGCTCTTGGTAATTTGGTTTTCTGGCAACTTGGTATAAATTGCCATCCATGAGTAGGATGAGAACAAAAGAAATGATCTCCAAAATGAATGATTTCCCTTTCCTAACTGCCTCCTTCCTCTCTGACCCCTTCTCCCTACATTAATGCCAAGGGACTTCCCAGGAATTTGTTGTACAAACAAACAGCTATAAAGCTTTTAATATTTATAGCATAACTTACTTTGTTTTGTTGTCAGAGATCGTTTTGGCCAGAGCTTTCCAGTAAAAATAGCCCTGCCGGCAAGACAGCATTTACAGACTATCAAATCACATAAGAATTCCCCTTAGCTTAGTAAGTCTTTGGCTCAGACTCTGCTTTGAAGCTATTTAGACCACCCCAAGCAGTCCTTGGCCCTTTAGCACCAAGCACATCAGCTTCTTGTCACTGGAGAGGAAGAAATGTCTGCTTTTTCTCTTTGCTCTGAGTTTTGTAACTCGGGCTTGGCGGGTGCCATTGGAGAGACAGCCACAGAGCTACTGCACAGGTTCCCTGTTGGTGAAGGCAGGCTAGAGGATGGAGAAGGTGAGGAGGTGCCCAGAGCAGGTCCCTTGTCTGCTCAGGAGCTGAAAGAGGGGCTTCTGGTTCAGCTGTTAAAACATAAAGTTTGTGGTTGCAGAAAAGGCAAGTAATGGTTCATGTTGCTTTAGAAAGAATGAACTCGAATAAGGGGAGTACAAGTGTTTAACACTGAGTGCACCTATTGTTCCTCAATTTTCTCAGGTGCTACTTATGGCACTGAAGCAGCAGGTTACTGGTGAGCTCCGTGGTGTCCTCTCGTGCTATCACATGGGGATTTCTCTGTGGCTTTTTGGGAATGGGCTGGATTTTTACTAGCTGCATCAGCACTGTTGACTTCCTGCTGTCCTCTAGTCAAGTAGGGGATTCTCTTCCTCCCCATGTGGGCTTTTTCTATGAGCTGGGAGCCAGGTGAGGCTTGCTTCCAGTTTGCAGAGAGAGAGGGGAGTGGCTGGCCTGGTGTGCTAGGTCACAAACTCAGACCACATGGGTTGTTTGGCATCCTGCAGTGAATTACCTGCCCTGCGTTGCTGTGACTGTGGTCCCAATGAGTCAGAACCAGCTCATGACTATACTGCAATAGCAAATGCATCTGGGACTAGAAAGCTCAAAACCGGACTAAAAAGCTGATGTGATAAGATGTGAGGTCTTTGATTTGCAAAGCTTGTTCTCCTGTGCCAGTGTGGGAACAGTTGGAAGGGATGTTGTGTCCTAGCAGAGATAATGGGAAGGAGCCATCTTTTAAAAATCCAACAAGGTTGGATTGGCAGTGGGTGAGCTCCTCCTATGGCCCCGTGTGATTCACTTTGTGCTGCGCAGAGAGGCCTTTAATAAAGTGAAGTGGGCAAGACCTTGGCTGTGGTCTTTGTGTGGGAATAAGGCCTCTGGCTGGATGCGGAAGAGGTTCCGGTTTCAGTAGCATGATTCATTTTCCCACTGGTTGTCCAAAAGGGGGGGTGATGGGAAGCCACGGTGACAGGTGCTCCTGTTGCTGTCAAGCAACAGGGAATGAAAAAGCCATCACCAGAAATGAGAGGTTCAGTTACCAGGGGGAGTTCAGGGTTTCTGGAGCACAAGGCATCTTCTGCAGCTGAATCCTCTTTTCCACCCTGTTTCCAGTGAAATATTTTGCATGTTTTCAAAATGCAGATTCCAGGCACCCTCCAGTGTCGCGCTGGGCTTGCTGCTCATGTAGCTGAGTGTCATCAGCGACATCGTGGTGTGGGTGAGCGAGACTGCCAGTGTTGATTGAGGGCAGGAGCTGCAAGATCAGATCTGCACCAGCCTAACTAATTTGATATAAGCTCTTCACCATGGACATAAATAACATGTCTACATCTTAAAATTGAGTGAAAGGCAGTTATAAAACCACAAAACCAAACAAAAGCTGTTAGTGGAAGAAAGAATTCTGCCAATGCATAGTTCTCCGTGCTTGCCAGTATTCTTGCCTAAAATGCTTCCCTAAGATGAACTCCACCAGGTGACCCCCAAGGCTTTCTTCTGCTGATGAAAGCACCAGGCCAAATGATGTTTCTGTCACTTTCTCTGGGCCTTAAGCAATTTTCAGTGCTGACCAGTCCATTCAGTGTGTTGCTGCCTTCTCCCTTTGCTTAAGCAAGATGTCCTATGGTGGCTTGGGTGCTGCATGTGCACTTGGGTGACAGATGCATGTACCTCTAGACAGCTCCAATCTGATTGAGCTCCCAAGGCAGCTTCTGCAGCGCAGTGGTTGTGTGCCTGCAGAAGGCAGTGTTGGGTTTGACATGCTCTCACACTGCTTTTGTGCTCTAGGGTAAATGCACATTGTTCCTGCAGGTCTGGCAAGAGGTTCTGTCCAAGGCAGCCCTAGGTTTGATGATTCTTGTTGTGTCAGATCCGTTTGGTTGGTTAGAACTGTTTCTGATTTGCGACTTCAGGGGTGAAATGTGAAATAGAACCTGGTTGTTCAGGTGAACATTTGAACAAATGAGAAAAGGCTAAAGAAATCAGAGAAGCAAAAATGGGCACTATTTCTTCATCTCTAAGCAATGCCCAATAAAAAGCACACCAGGTAAACCTGCATGTGGTTTGGCATTTTTGTGGTTCTATTTCTCTTAACCTAAGGTCTGGAAAAATTAATCCTATTCTTCTCCAAGTTTTTCAACAATGGGAATATCACAAACTTTCCAAGGGGTACTTTGTGGAACATGTATGATCAAGCTGCTCTTTATTGTGCTGCTGTAGCTGGAAGAGCTGACTACTTGCAACATCTGGCTTTTCAGTTCCTTTCCACCCCTCCCACTCTAAACCCAAAGCACGTCACATCAGGTGGCTTTCAAAGCATTCAGCTCATCACTAGATCCGCTTTTCAATGCCCTGTTGGGTGCAACTCTTGAGAGCTATATGAAATGGATTTTTAAAGGCTGAAGATGCAGTGCTGTATAGGAACAGGTAGGTGTGATTATTAGAAGGCTTGTAAGATCCGTTTGTTGTAAGATGATGGAGACACTGCTGTGTTTTAGATGAGAACTTTGGCTTCAAGACAGAAATGGTGCTGATATGTTCGTGGATCAAATGCAAATGATGCATGCGGTTGCACAAAGCACCGTTTGTGTGCAACTTCAGTCGAATTCACATGGAAAAACTGAATCATCCAGGCCATCTGACTGGTGTGAATGATGCACACTATTCAGTGGTTGTTTTCTCCAACAGGCAGCTGGTGTTTGCTCTTTGTGTATTTGGGGTGGGAAGAAAAGGAAAATGGGAAGAAATCTCAGCAGGAGTGGGGGGAGCCCTCTTGGATCAGATGTGCAAGTTTTGATTTTCCAGAGAGATCTCTAGATTTGTGGCAAGTTCAAACAGTACTCTGATTCTATGACTTCTTCCCAGTGAGGATGACAGGGCACTGGAGGGGGCTGCCCCAGGGAGTTTGTGGAGTCCCCTTCTCTGGAGATGTTTGAAACTCGCCTGGACTTGGTCTGGGCAATCCTGCTGTGGCAGGGGGACTGGACTGGATGATCTTTCCAGGTCACTTCTGATCTGTAATGTTCTGTTCTGTGACTTGGTCTGGGTGTTCTGCTGTGGCAGGGGGATTGAACTAGATGATCTTTTGAGGTCCCTTCATATCCCTGATGATTCTATGATTCTACTCAGAGGATCAAAGAGGCAATGCATGCAACAACGAAGTTTTGCAGTGTAGTTATTTTAATGTAATACTGCTTCATACACTTTTCAGCGTGATTTGCTAATTACAAGTTACATGTCAAGCAGCACTTCGTGGGGAGGGTATGGGACTTGTGCTAGGCCTGGGAATCCTCCCGATCAGGTGGATTCTGTGTTTCTTGCTCCCTTCATGAAATCAGATTTGATGTCTCTCAAACACCAGACAGAAAATGGTAACTCACCTTATCTCTTGTGTTGTTTGTGTTGTAAACTTAATTTACATCTTCACTTGCCTAAGCTCAATGATGATTTAGTGGCTGTTTAATGCTAGGAAAACTCCCAGCTAGGGAGTGGGACACATAAGTAACAGGTTCTGGGGAGGGGGGGTGGGAGCAGTAGTTTTGCAAACAACCTTGTTCCCTCTTCAACTCCTGCAACTACAACTTCTGAAGTTTTCCACATATAGGGTGAGAGATATTTTGCTTACATTGACAGTGGCAAACATACAGCTTACCTGTTTCTTCTGCTCCATCTCGTTATTACAATCTCTCTCATGTACTGAGATCATACTTTTCCTTGTAGCACTGTGTATCTGACAGCTGTAACCTCCTGAACGTGCTGGTTTGGGGATTTCGTTTACTTCTGGGAGCTTTTTGTAATTCATAGGAATCATACAGTTCAAAAGGCCTGAAAAGCACCAGGATGGCAATGTAAATGATCTTTAAAGAATTTTTTTTCCCCCAAAGCTGAAGAAGGACACAACCAGCAGGCATCCACATCATCTTTAATGCCTGTTCTGAATTGTGAGGTGGTGGTGTCCGTATAAATAAGAATCTGCCTGTGGCATGGTGCTAAATTGATTCTAACTACCATAGAACAGAGAAAACAGTCAGGGCTCTTGCTCTCTGCAAGTTGAAGACAGTCTCTCACTGAATGTGCTAAGGGGCACTTTATATTCCTTTTGGTGACTGTCATTTTAGGGCTAGCAGTGCCTGTCACATCACCTGCAGTACTTGTTACAGCGTGTAGTTCCAATGAGGGACCGAGGGCCCATTAGAGGGTTTCTGCTTGGAAAACAGTGGTCTTGGAAGAAATACTAAATAAAATGATGCTGGATAGTCTTAAGCAGTGACTGAATTGGTGTTGTAAGGACAAAACTGATCAAGATGTATGTAAGAAGCTTCTAGGACAGATTTTTATAGGATAAGTATTTTATAGTATGGAGCTTGAAGTAGATTGAAAAACATAATGTTGAGGAAAACTGAGCACATGTTTAGGCTGATGAAGGGAACAGAAACCTCCATTATTTGATGTCTTTAAGAACTGGTTAGGCAGCCTCTGTCAGGGGTAACCCAATTATAATTGATCCTGTTGGGAGGGACAGACCTGATCTCTTCTTGATGTCTCTTTCAAACCTCGTGGATCTAGAGGTTTTGAGAATATATCTTACAGCATGTATTATTGCGTCCTGGTAGAGTTCCTCAAGTGTTGTCAGGTTGTTCTTGATACAAGTCACCATCTGCACTTCAAATAGCTGTAACCACAGTGGAACTTTGAGGTTTACGGGAGCCTGAAGTGATTGTATGGAGGCATCATAAAAGAAAAAAGAACAGAGAGCAGTAACGCACGAAGGCAATGTGCTGGCAGTTTTGTAGTTACTTAGAATAAAGTTACCATCTTCTGCAAGGCCCATTTTTATTCCTTCAGTTCAGGCACTTGCAGAACACTGGGAAAAGATACCTATTTATTTGGAAGGGGTTTTTCCTCTTCAAGAGAAGGAAAGATTTGGGATGGAGTCAGGCTTCTGAGGCTTGAGAAAGCATTCTGATAGCTCTAACAAAATAGTTCCGTCCTTGAAAACCAAAACAACAGATCTACAAAATCTTTTATTGCTTCTTTCATATGTTAGAGTCGAAAGACCTTAACCCCCCATTCTACTGTAATCCTTAAGTTTTCAAAAGGAAAAGAACTTGTGCACAGACAGGGTGTCTCACTGCTTAGGAAAGCAGCTTGGTTTTGGATATAAGTTCCTTGTTAAAACAAGCTCTCAAGCCAGAAAGGTACCCACCCTCATCTTCTTTCACCTGATGGGTGGCCCAGAGATAAAAACTTTGTGGGGAAGACAGTGATAGCACTGTACTGATAAATTGATTTTGCACGCAGTGCAAGTCATCTGTGCCCAGAGTCTGCAACAGCAAATGCCCTGAGCGTTTTGGCATCCAACTCTGTAGAAAGCTCCAAAGAGGAGGAAGTGAAAGCATGACGGCAAGTCTCTTGCAAGCAATTTTAGAGATGTGGGACTTCATTTGCACATGAGTCCAACAAGCTCTCTTCAGTAAAAAGCATGGTGGGAAGTGGGAGAGACCATATCATTTCTGCCACTCAAAAGGACTGAGCCATCTGCTTTTCCTGTGTCATCACTGAGCACTGTCTGGTCTGCTGCTTTTAACTCTTCTGTGGACTAGTCATTCTTTCAATGACCTCTGTGCCTCCTTAGGTTTGTCACTATTACCCTCCTTGTGACTCGATGCACAGGGAGAGATAAGAGTCATGCTGGGGAAGTACCAGCTGAATAGATGTTCTTGGCTGAGTTTTCAGATCATCCATTTACATGCAGTTAAGCAGCTTTGAAGATCTGAAGCATCAGGTTACTGATAAATACTGATTAGTCATGCAAATAAATGGAAATATTTTAATTAGGGCAACTTCAGCATGTCTCGCACTGTGGAAAAGAGCCCATGTAAACATATTAAATGGGCAATTTATTAGTGGGAACAACCTGTAATTATGGGTGTTGTGTATTAATTCTGGGGGGAGGAGGCAGGAGAGTAACTCCCTGATAAGCTGAAAACAAATAATGAATATCAAATATGCAGAATGCCAAAAAGGAGATACTGGTGTCTCTTCATCCCTGCTCGAGCCCCAGCACGATTCCAAGCAGGTTGGGTATGGACTACCTGAAATGCCAGCTTGTCGCAGAATCTGTGTGTCCTGTGGTGCTGTACTAGGATTTTCCATTTCACTTCTTCCTTCTTTCGTGTAGTCTTTTCTTCCAGATGATCTGTCAGCATCCTAAGTGGGAGCAACAGCAAGTGGCTGGAGCAGTTCTGGTGTTAGGTAGATGTGTGTCAGATATTGCTAGGTCATGAAGTGGCTACTTCATAGCCACTTCTGCATGTGGGTACCATTAAGTGCAAGGTGGATGACAACAGAGAGCCAGGACCAAGGCACTGCGTTATGCTACACATGTTTGGGAAAGCTTCAGAGTTAGTCAGATCTTTCATGTTCTTGAGTGTGGTTGCACTTTATGCTGTTGCTTCTCTTGGCAAGCAGGATCAGGTGCCTCTGTGATGAGGAATGGAGTGTTTATCACCTTTGACAGACTGTGTGTAACGTTGGTGATGAATGTTTGATGGGCTATGGGAACAGAGTCATGAATTAATTCCTTGTCTTTCTGTTTTTAGCACCATGCCTAGTTTATAGTGGAGTGTGCCAGAGTTCTATTAACCACTGATTAAAAACCAAGAGGAGAAGCAACAATTTACCTCATGATAAACACCACATAGTGGTTCAGTTTACCCAGTCTGCCAGTTAGTCACAACACCCCTGTTCCATTTATGAATAAATGCAGATGTACAGTGCATCTTCCAGTTTGGCTGCTTAATTTCAATGGGATTTGCCTGAGCTTTATATGATTGCATTTGTGTGTGTGTGTGTGGGGGGCACACCCAGGATCTTTGAATCCTGCCACTGTTTCAGCCCCTCATCTATAATATTTGGGATGGAATGGCAGGACTCTTTTTTTAGAGTCAATCTTTCACCTTGCCCTCACTTCAAGAAAGAGATGGAGGCACTGGAGTAGGTCCAGAGGAGAAACGAGGCTGGGGAAGGGACTGGAGGGAAAGTTTGATAAGGACAGTGTGAGGGAGCTGAGAGTGTTTAGCCTAGAGGAGACTCAGGGGGATTTTATCCCTCTCTATAACTACCTGAAGGGAAGTTGTAGTCAGGTGGGGGTTGGGCCCTTCTCCCAGGCAACTAGCACCAGGATGAGAGGGCAGGGCCTGAAGCTATGCCAAGGGAGGCTTAGGGTGGGTGTTAGGAAGCATCTCCTCAGGGAAAGGGTGGTCAGGCACTGCAATGGATTGACCAGGAAGACCAGAAGGGTCCCCATCCCTGGAGGAGTTTAAGCAAAGACTGGATGTGGCACTTAGTGCCACGGTCTAGCTGATGTGGTGATATCAGGTCATAGACTGGACTTGATGATCTTAGAAGTCTTTACAGCCTCAATAATTTTGTGATTGTCAAACAGCTTGGGCAAGGCACCACAGCCCTGCCAGTTGCCGCATCCCCACAAGTCCCCTTACCTAGAAAAAGGGTAAAGCCAGACTCAGGTGAAAGCTTTAGTGCTGCACCTCTACCTAACTTGTTTAATTTGCTATTTTATGCCTGTGCAAGAAGTGTATTCATCTCCTTTTAGTTTTTTCTTTACTCTTCTTTAAACTGAGAATAAGTAATGATACCTTTTGAGTCACCGAGTTTCAGATGCCTGCTCTGTAAGGATTTACATTTTGGTGCAAGACATCCGGGTAACCACTTCTCTGCTCTTTCTAGCAACAGAGTGACACCCCAAGTGCATGTGTGTCTGCCTCTGCTTTTAAAAAGAGGTCAAACTGACATTTAGGGTTGTGCTTTGAAAAAAGTCAACCCCTGCGACTCCATGACCTTTGTAAACCTGGTGTTCTCTGACTTTTAAATAGGGACTTTCACTCAAAGGAATTTCCAACAGGTTTTCCTGCCAATCCCTCACACTTAGTTCCTGGCTTTGTTCCAGGTTGTAGAAACTGCAATTGTAGCTGCCATATTTACAAGGTAGGGTATCATTCCCTCTCCTTGTTTGCTTAACTAGACAGTTTGTAGACTACTGGGCGCCACATACCCTTTCTTTGAAAAAATGTTTAATTTCAGTTCCCTCCTTCTTAAGCATCTCTCTATTCTCTGGAGAAACCCTCACTGGAAGGAGTGGGAAAAGCAGCTTATCCTGGGTTAGATTTGAAATACCAGAGACTGGGTTGAGTTGTGGGTTTACCAGAATGGGAAAAACTGGATTAAACATGTGCTCAGTTTTATTGGAGGAGAAAAAGACTTAAGGTTCCTGTTTCATGTTTGCTGAGAATGTGCAGATTTTCATAAAATCTGGGTGGCCTGAATTTCCATTCCAAGCTTAAAACAAGGCTCAAGCACCATAAACATTTCAGGGAACAACACTCTACCCCAAGTGGCTTCTGGCTTGAGACTGGGGGTGGTTTGCTCAGTTTTCCCTTCAGTTTCTGCCTCTTTAATATCTGCCTGGCACTAGGAGTCTGAAGCACAGCTGGGAGGGATACAGAGCCAGCACAGGGACACCCACCAGCAAGACTTGTGCATTCACAGCGTGCTTAAGCCTTTTCTCTCACAAACATGCCATCCAGTGCCCTTCTGCCTCCTCACTGTGCAACCACTCGTCAAAACCCCTTCATCTTCCCAACCACCTTACCAGCAGGGTCTGAGCCTGACTTTTTCTTCAGGGAGGACACTCAATGGATGAAAAAGGGATGTTTGTATTCCAGAGATTCAGGGGTTTACACTGGGTGTTTTACTAATGGGCTATGAGAAAGCTCCCAAGGGAACTAGTTGTCCTCCCAGAGTCTGCTTTTCCACTGAACCCTTCCTTCTGCAGGGAAGGGCTGCAGCAGCACCTGGTCCTGCTCACCAGGGTGGAGGTGGAGGAGAAGTGGTGTCTCCTTTTTGCTGTGGTAGGGACTAAACCATGGCTGGAGGAGCCAGGGTGTCTGTCTGATTATCCTGTTGTGCCAGGTACGCTGTCGCAAAAGATCTTTGAGGACGATTGTAGGTTACAGATAAGAGAAAGAAACGCCACACCAAAGCTTGTTTGATGTCTACAGCATCCATCCACACAGCACATCCCCTTGTGAGGTGAAAACAGGCACAGTGGTACCATCACTGAACCTTAGTGCTCAGAGACTGGTGCCGAGTGACGTCCCAGCATTAGTGCCCCAAGGCTTTTGTGCCTGTGGCGCTGGGCAGAAGGTCTGTCTGAGAAAGGTCTTTCGCTTGGATCCGATGCTCTTTGGTGCTTGCCTGCTGGAGCTTCCTCCACCTCCCCCTTTACAGAACACATGAGGACATTAGAGATGCAGCCAGAGAGTTTTTATGCAAACTGCAGCACCTTCTGTTGGTCTCCGTGGCAAACCCTCGTACAGCAGTCTGATGGGTTTGCCCAGAATAGGAACTTCTAGGTGAGTGTGCAGTGACTGCCAAAAATATTTACACGTTCTGGTATTGCTTTCTCTCGATTAATTTCAAATAAATCCATGTAAAAGGCTAGTCCTCATCTGGAATTCCTAGCTAACTGGGCTAC
Source organism: Upupa epops (assembly GCA_013397515.1). NCBI lineage: Eukaryota > Metazoa > Chordata > Aves > Bucerotiformes > Upupidae > Upupa > Upupa epops. The sequence goes on along the minus strand of VZRI01012739.1, from coordinate 142,014 downwards.
TGAAGGGTTGTCAGTGATGACTGGTTCTGGTTTTATATTTTGGGTCTGCTCAGCCTTCTCTTTTTCTTCTCTTTTTTAATTGAAAAAAGATTCTGAATCAGACAAACTGACTTCTGCTAACAGTGTGACAAGCAGTTAGTGTCCGACAGTCTGCTGTACAAATCCTCCTTTGCTTCCGTGGTTCCCTGTGTGTCATTCATGGTGTCTGACTGCCTTGCTCAGCTCTGTGGGTCTCTACTCCCTGACAAAACTTTGCAGCAGGACAAAGATGATTCGTTGTCCCCTGTGGATGAGTACTGGCATTCCTATGAAGCACAGGCTCTGCAGGTCTGCACATAAAGAAGCTAATTCCAGGTAATGATGATGAAAAAAAGGAACTTATTTGAGTTGAGTAGGTCATCTTCTGTAAAGCCAGATAGTAATGAGGTCTGTAGAATCTATTTACTTGAGGCCCTGACCCTACAGGCATTTATCAGCCTGTGAACACGTGTACGTAGGAACGTTGGCTCTTGGAGGACTGCTGAAGTGTTTACGATTGGCCCAAAGGCTCTGGAATACCCTCTGTGAACTCATTAAATAGCATGTATGACGATGTATTGCTGTCTACAGGCTGCGGCCATGTGTTTTGTGTTTCATGGGCAGGGGAAGGCTACCCTAGAGGTGCAGAATAGGTGTTAACTGAGAACTTGCAAGTTGTGAGTGCAGGTCCGAGGCTGCTGCAACCTGCCTGTGTCTGAAGAGTAGGGAAAATGATGATCATGGTAGAGCAAGCGGCATTTAAATCCTGTAATACAAGGTCCTATAAGAACTTGCCATGCCTCTTGATATATCCTACCTGGGCTTGACACGTTGTTGGACATCTGATGCATGTAGCTGGTTGCAACTTCTTATATGAAACTTCTTACATCTTTTGAGTTTGCAATCAGGAATTAAAAAAGGAAACTTAGGAGGACTTGTTTGGCCTCATCCACAAGCTAAAACAATCAAAGCAGAAGGGGTTTCTGAGCTAAAGGACTTTAAAAAAGCACTCTGGTAGACAAGATTGAATTTATTAGAAAGTTTTTTAAAGAAAATAGATTTAAAGTCTACATTAAATACGATGGCTTGTAACTCTACTCCTTCTTGATGCACTGAAGACTTGTAAGCTGTGGTCTCTTGGCACACTGAGCAGGAGAATGGTGCTCATTCCCGCACCATCATTGCTGTTGAACTGACTGAAATGTAGAAGTCCAGCTACGTCTTTAAGGGGAGATAAAACACACACACACACACACACACACGATTATCACAGTTCGTGTCTGAGCTGACTCCATGCCAGTGAAAAATGATGTATAGCTGAGTCGTAATGGAAGTCTGGATATAATTCATAACAAGAGGAACTTGGAGAGAGAATGAGAACAGGAAGTCTAATCTTCAGCTTTTCTATATATGGAAGGCACCTTAAGGGTAAGCACATACTGTTTTGTATAAATACTTTTAGAATATGTTTTGTAGGCACATATTTTCCGTGTGTTGTCATTATCAGAAACACATGTAGACTCTGAAAAATTATGTGAAGTATGCAGAGCCCTTGCTCACGCACATAAGTAAAAGCTAAGCACAGTGTATACGTGTGCGAATGTTTAGCTGGAGGAACAGCAGCATGAGAACTACTTCAAAACCATCCCCAAGTCAGGAAGTCACAAATTAGGGGTCTGCAGTGTACCACGCTGGCATGTCTACATAAATAAAACCAACTGGGAAGATAGGAGGGAAGAAAAACACGTTCACAAATAGTAGTAGGTCACAGAAGAAGACAAATGCTAAACTCTTTTTGGCTCTAATCAGAATGCAGGAAGATTAAGGCAGGTAGGAGCTTGTAGACTTCAGCTAAACAACTTGCCAGCTCAGTGTTTGAATGCTGATTTTTATTTACATGCTCTGCACACAGGCAGTGCTTCACACATAATCATTATTTTGCTAGAGGCCAAGAGGGGACATGGCTGGATTGGGGCTTTTCCTTTCCAGGAACATTGCCATCACCCTGCTCTCTCTTTATCTTTGTCAAGACTTTGGGATGGGACGATGTCATCATCTTTATCTACCTAGAATCTACCACAATGAGGCCTTGATCCCGAGCAAGGGTGTGGGCTGCTTCATGAATGTTGGGCTGGGAATCAGCCACAAGAAAACTGGATTTCAATCACGGGTGGAAACACTTCAGCTAGAGTGAATACAACTGATACTTGCAAAACCAACGAGACGACTGCTAGCTGTCCCAAGGCTTTACGCAGACACTGGTACTTCAGTCCCCTTCCAGTCTTCCTGCAGTTAGCCTGTGCCACACAAGCTCCCAGGCCTTGTCTCCCTGCTCAGTCACACTTGCAACTTGCACGTAGATGCAGCTGAGCTTCCAGAGTCTTGGAAGAGGTAGCCGCTTGGAACGGTTGGTTGCTTGTCAGATTCCGGGGTCTCTGGAGCTGGAGTAAGGACAGCAGGTAAAATAAAATACTTAGAGCTGTTGAGCAGGAGAAGTTGTCACTAGATCTGAAGACAGAAAACAAAGCATCCTGTGTGTGTTTGGAGTTCTCCGTCTCGCTCCCTGAAGGGAATTGCTGAGCATAGGTGTAGTTGTCTCTGATGTGAAGCAACCCCACGTGATGAAGGCTGGTGCTCACTTAGTCTCCGGCTTGGGTCCGGGATGCCTGTAGCACAGCAGAAGAGAACATAGCAACGACTGCTGCTCTTCCTCATGCAAACTTCTTGGGGCTTATTCCATGTCCTCTGCTTCACCAGCCTGCAGGATGTAAGCAAAGAGGATACAGGTAAGCAGTAAGTTGGGGAAACATCCTTGCTATCTAGCAATGTCTGAAACTTCTAAACCTGGGGGTGGGATATGGTGGGGGTGTGTAAAGTCAAGAGTTTTCTTAAGACTGCCTGTTGTGAAACTGGAATTGAGCACATAGGTCCTGTCTCATGGTTTCTCTGGAAAGGAAATATGAGGGGTTGATTCTCTAAGTGTCTGGAAGCTGGAGGCTTGGCAAAGTATTAGTAGGTTTAGAAAGCTGAATTCTGTTCTTAGGCTCTGCTTCAGACACTGTAAGCCAATGCTGTGTATATCCTGAGGACAATGACTGCCAGGAACAGGTCAACATTAGTGTGATGTGGCAGCTCCTGGGAACTGGAGCAGGGCTAGCACCTGGACCGGAGAAGTTTCTGTGAAAGCATACCGTGAGAGGTTGCTCAGCAGTTAGTAGCTTTTGCATCTTTTAACTTCTCCGGTTGAAAGGCTAACTGCTGCTGCAAGTGAGGTAGATTGGTCTCAGTTGGCTTCTCATAACAAATACCTGTCCTGGGTGGTACCTGGGGACTGTAGTCTCTGCAGCTGGGGAGCTGAATTTCCATACAGCACGTAGTGGATTTATGCCTACTCTTCACAAGGCTTCCATCCGCAGGAGAGAACAGCTGTTGCTTTCCTTGGCTGAGCTGGGAAATAGAGGTGGAGGTAAGCCAAATGTGCTGTGCACTGCAAATCAGATGAGGGAAAAGGGAAGTCCTTGAACTGTAAACTCTGAACTGTAAACTCTGAACTGTGCTCTTCTACAGCTAGGGTCTCTCTCCTGCTGTCAGTCTCTTAACTCTTCAGTGGCTGTGGATCATTCAGCAGTGGTGGTTACCAAGTAATTCAGTCCTTACTGTGATCTCTGCTTGATGGGATCCTTGTGCCTGCCGAGAATTAATCTGAACTGTATTTAATGAAGAACTTAAATCTGCAACCCAGCCCAGGGAAAAACATCTGATTAGATGTTTCTGTGGCCAGAACAGGTTTTAACTTTCTGTTAAGATTTTTAATCACCACCTTAGTCTGTTTGGGGTGATTCCACTTTTTTCTTTTGATGGGAACAGAATTGCTCAGGGTCTGAATCTCCTTTCTGCACAGAAACAGAACAAAACAGGGTCCTTCTTGCTGAAGGAGAGGAAATACTGTGTGAAGACAGGCTTAAGGACTGATGTTTCCCCTGCCTGCTTCATTTTGAGCATCCAGAGTGCGGACTCTTTGCAGACAAGATGTGTGTATCCCTGTCACAGCCTGTAACAGAAGACTGAGTAGACAATGACAGGAGTGGGAGTCTCTTCTGGGTCACAGTCACTGGAACAATAATGTTCTTTTCTACAGGTTTTTTTCGAGTCAGATTTATACATCAAACCGAAAATGTCTAAGTATCTCCAAAAAGCTTTCTAACAGTGTGTTCATGTTCCTTTTGGATTTACCTATGCGCAGTAGAGCAGGACTGGAAAAAGACACTTCAGTATTTAATCTGGCTGCCATTCATGGTGTTAACAATTGGTTGTAACCACTGCCTTCCTGGATGCCTTGGGTAACTGAAATGTCTAACTTTTTACACAACTGAGTGCTGTTCCAGCATACCCAGTTTATACCGTGCTTTGGCTAGAGCTGATGGAGCCATGCACAGAAACTAGATGTCTTCTTAGACTCTTGGTTGCACCTCAGAGCATAAGAGGTCTAAAGAAGCCTCCCACTGAAACCTGAGCTCTGTGTAGGGTGCACTCTGCTGTGTGCAAGCCTAAGTTTCTTCTTATCCCTGCTGGACATGGTCGCTCTAGCAGTTGTCACAAGCTGTTCAGACCACTGCTTCATCCAGTTATAACACAGTGCTAGACCAGGATATGTGCTGCTGGTATCGACCTTCAGTAGTCCAGTGGCTAGCCAATAGTTAAACACCCCATGGCAGGTGGAGGCTGGGTTGTGTGCTAGTTCAAATTGTTTTGATGCAGGGTCAAGCTACAGAGAAGCCTTGAACTGCTGCAGCTGTTTCTGGCAGGCAGCCTGAGGGATGGGATAGACAGGCTTTTGTAGCCACGTTGCTGTGCAAATGCCTGCTCCACATGTGCACACACATGTAGTAGTCGTTAAACAAGCAGCTTTTGCGAGCAGCTGTTCTGCATGAGGCTGGGGTGTGGTGCTTCTTCCCAAGAGAGTCCAGCCCCTGTCCTCTCCTGCCAGGTGTCACCTGGCCCACAGAGTGGTAGCAGCGGCAGCAGCCCCCTGCCATTTAGTGCAGCCTCCCTGTTTTCCCAAGGCTGTGCTGGTGCTGCAGCAGGGATGCATGTCCCAGACCCTGAAGTCTGTATGACAGTGGTACTGCTTTTGTTGTTATTGTTAACCTTCCGGCTTGGGTTTTCTGAGCAAGTGAGCATGAGCTCTGTCCCCCTGAGTCTCCTCCTGAGGATGGGCAAAAGCTCTCTGTTACAAAGGCTGTGTAGTAGGAAGCATTTATCAGAAGGAAAGAGAACATCCTGGATAACGTTTTAACTGGGTTGTTAGTTGTTAGGGGCAATGCCAAAGAAATCACTGCAACAGAGCATTGGAACAGGCTGCCCAGGGGGGTTGTGGAGTCTCCTTCTCTGGAGATGTTCAAGATCCACCGGATGTGTTCCTGTGTGACTTGGTCTAGGTGATCCTGCTGTGGCAGGGGGATTGGACTGGATTATCTTTTGAGATTCCTAATGATTGTATGATTCTATGATCTTTTAAAACAAATCAGTACAAAAGGCTGATAGATCACCAGGATTTAAATACACCCCTGTTCCTAGTGGAATCTAAGAGCTGTGTGGCCAAGGCACTGAAGGATATGGTTTAGTTGAGGGCTTGTCACTATTAGGATAACAATTGGACTTGATCTTAGAGGTCTTTGCTAATGTAGGTGATTCTGTCCATTTATAAAATGCAGAGAAATTCTTCTGTGACTCTGCATTCATGGAGACTTCTAAAGCACCTGGGAAAAGGAAATACCAAGTTATGTGTTATGGGATGTAATGCCATCGCTTCATTAGTTGCAGGGTACCGAAGGAATAGAAAGTGGCGATTTAATGAACAGGTGGATTCTCACATACTTGAGGGTGAGTAATACCATAGTTCTGGGGGGTAAAGACAATGTTCTTCACAAACCCAGAATTCTTCAGAACTTGAACTGGAGGCACACCCCGCTGATAGCGGCACTGGTGCTGCGTGTGAGTTATTGCACATCATGAGTGCTCTTCTGAAGCGAATCTCCTGACTATTCCTGTTTATCTTGCTGTGGTTCATGAGGTAGACTGTTCACAGGCTATGCAAAGTGAGTATCCTTCGAATGAAATGAAACCTGATGTGTTGCAGGAGTGCACTGCTAATAGGTTCATAAGACTAGGCTGGCTGGCAATGCTTGTGTGCATGTCAGATCCTTGGACCACCTATTTTGTGCTAGAAAACCTATCTAGTTGGTCTGCTGCAGTGCTTGCTCATCTGAGTATCACTGCAGTAAAACTGCATTTACAGGCATCTTCTGGCAGGACTGTTGCCGAAGGCTTGTGGCAACCACACAGCTAGAGGTCTTTTGTGTGTTAACAGCTGATTAAAAGACAGGAATTAAAGGTGAGAAATGAGGTAAAGAAAGGGGAGCTAGACTTTCTGTACATTGGTGTCGGACTCTGATTAGCAACAAGTACAGCAGCTCAAACATCATGTGGTTACAGCTGTTGTGGCAGACTGTACCAGGAGGGCACGTAGGGCACGGGGCAGGCATTTGCTAAGGACTAAGCAAATGCACCTGGGGTACTTTGGTAGTTTCTGATGTGGGGAGCACCAGGAAGGTTACAGCTGTTGTAGCAGGTTGTAGCTTGGGAAGGGAACAGCTTTAAAGAGATGACACTAAGAAAAACAGAATTGAGAAAGCTGAAATTAGAGGACCTGGTGGGCAGGTGTTCTGGAAAGGAAGCTGTTGGGGGTTGGGGGGGATGTTGGTGGGGGTGTTGGTGGTTATGGAGCTCCTCACAAGAACTGGTGCGTGTTTTTGGAGAAAAGAGCAGGAATCCATAGCATTGTCTTGTCTAATCAAATCTCCCTTTGCTCTCCCATTTCTCCTTTTCACTCCATGTAGCCATTCACCTGTGTTCCCCTACGTCTCTTTTTTGATTAGACAAGGAATCCTTATATAAAAGGGACTGTTGGAACTAGAACTATGCCTATTTGAAGTGTGAAGTGCTGCTAAGCTCAAAGCCTTCCATGACCTGTTGTTTGGGTCTCAGCAGCAGTTTATAGCGGTGGAACAACTGTGTAGGTGTAGCAGTGGGGTGGAAGGGCTCTGATCCCCACTAGCAGTGTTAGAGGACAATGGATGCCAATGCTGCTGGCTCGTGCTGGCCAGGGGTTGGAGAGCAGCTGAAAGGTTTGTCATCTGCTTTGATTCCAGTGGCTGGAAGCTTGCTGCTTTCAGGGCAGGTGCCCCACAGCTGGTCAGTGGTGGTACAAAAGGAAAACAAATTTCTGCCTGTTGTCACTGATACCGTAGATAACCCTGTCATGAAGAAATATTTCGAAGGCTTCTTTGAGAGCTGGTTAAGCAATTACTCGCTTATGACAAGTCAGAATCCAGGGGAACATCCCCAGTGTGCCTGCACAGCCAGCTTCAGCACCTCTGCATGAAATTGCTGTCCTGAGCAATGTAAAAGCGTTGGCAGGGATGTCACAAGTTCTTAGGGTTTTGTCTGGTTTTGTTTAATCAGGGTGCTGTCTGGTTCTGGTGTTTTCATGTTCCTCACCTACACAATGCTGAGCTGTCTTCTTGAAGAAGTTTGGGCATCTCCAGACTTTACCAAGCTGTAGTGCTAGGGTTAGGGGTTAGGGTTAGGGTTAGGGTTAGGGTTAGGGTGCCCATGAGAATCCAGGAGAAAAATGACTTCATAAATCCTCAGTGAGTTCCCATTAGATTTATTGAAGCCTAGTGCTCAGGTGGTAGCATAGGAGCATATTCAAAATAGAGAGATTTCACCCTCTAGATGACAGTGACTCAAATGTTTACTGGGTTGAATCACAAACTGCTTTTATTTCCTTCTCTTACCTTGCTATGAAGAACTGTTGATGATGAAAAGTACAAATGAGCTAAGTGAGTGGAGGAAGGCTAAAAATCCTAGCTGGGCTGAATGAGTGACTGGAAAGCATCCTTTACAGCCTCCTCCTCCTGGTAGGTGCGCTGTTGTGTCAGGAGCAAATGCTGTAGGGGAGGATGAGAGCAAGAGGAATTAGCAATTGCAGCTGATTTGCAACCCCATCAGAAAATCCTGATGAGAAACAACAGACATGCGGGTGAGGTCACTGTTCTCCTGGTGAACAGGGCAGCAAGAGAGCACTGAGAGTTTGCTCCTTGGAGATGGGAGAGCTCAGCAGTCAGCAGCCCTCAGACCAAGGCTGTGTGCCAAAAACAAAAGAGGCAGCGCTGAATTTGATTTGAGTGGATGAAATTAATCCAAATGAAAATAGGTGGTGTCTCCATGGCTGGTGACAGGGCAATCTGAAAAGCCGGTATTTGGCAAACAGCTGTGCAAGCAGCAAGACCACGGGTGTGTTAACTTTAACTGATGCTTCAAAAATTGACCTTTTGCAAATTAAAGGGTTTTTGAAAGTTCTGCATTTCATCTTGTCCTCAACACGAGAAGAATGTGGGCCTTTTGGAGTGGGTCTAGAGGAGGGCCACACAAACTTTTGGTGGGCACCTTTCCTATGAAGACAGGCTGAGAGAAGTAGAATTATTCTACCTGGACAACAGAAGGATCTGCGGATATCATATTGTGGCCTTCCAGTACTTAAAGGGGTCTGCATTATCCTGTATCCAGGGCTAAAGTATAGCAGTTGCTCGTCACTAAATGATCCCTCCCCAGCCAAGAAAGGAGGTTCAGGAAAAGGAGAGAAGATCCTAAAAAGGTAGGAAAATTTTCTTTATATCCAGTCTGAAGCTCTCCTGTTTCACCTTGTGCCTGTTGTGTCTCATCCTTCTGCCATGCCTCTCTGGGAAGAGCCCAATCCCATCATCTTGCTGACCCCTTGTGTAGGTGGTGAAGGGCTGCTGTTAGATGGTTCCTGAAACTATCTCTTCTCCAATCTGGGAATATCGTAGTCCCCTGGTTTCTCCTCAAGGAACAAGTGCTCCAACTCCAACTGCTTTTGAATTCTGTGCTGAGCTTGTTCCAGTTTGATCCCATCTTTCCTATACTAGGAGGGGGCCAATCTACATACAGCATTTAGATGTGGTTCAAACCAAGCAAAGGGAGGTAATTGTGTCTCCCAATTCCTTGGCTGTGCTCCCATCGAGTAAGTCCAGAAGGCTGCTGACTGCTGGCCTTATTATAAGCCTGCCACCCTCTCAGTGCATCTGAAACACCCAGTTTCTGTCACAGAGTTAGCGATGAGATTGTCTCTGTGAATATTTACCCCTCTGGCAGATCAATGCCTTCTGCATGTGCGCAGCAGCAAGGAGCAGCAGTGCTGCTAATGTGAATGGAGCTGCCAAAGGCCTTTTATCAGAGGTGAATGGGTTGTGCAAGAAATTACTTGGAAACAAAGAGTGGGCTTTAGGATTCTGTAAATATGTGAAACTCCCTGATTAGTATAGTGTCGCAACAGAAGGCAGTGTCTAACGTTTGACTTTGACAACCATTTGTTTTTAAGATGCTTAAGCAATTTGTTGGCCACTTTGAAGATGCTCTGGTTTTCTTCTCTGATAGCACTGTCACCATAAAGACAGCTGATACAAGAGTCCTCCTGTGAAACAGCGGAACTCCTAGCTCTTTGAAGTTCTTAGTTAGCAAATGTTCGATAGATTTCTCCAATATAGGTCACTACTGTGTGCCTCCTTGACCAGTGCGGAGGTAAAGCTGTTGAAACTGTCCATTCGAAGTCAGGTGGCAAATCAGTAACTGTCAGGGCTGGAGCCTAAGTGCTTGATCCCCACTCAAAGGCTGCTAATCCCGTGTTGTCCAACAGCATTTTTTCCTCAAAGTCTCACACTTGGATTGAGCCACTTGATATAAGTAAAATTACATCTGATCTGCTCTCCTTTTGTGTTGTTAATAATGTCCTTCCTATAGAGCTCACGTAGTCTGAGGACAGAGAAATCTAAGGCTGAAGTGATGTGTAAAGTCCCGTTCCCGTCATTCTCTCAGCATCACGGTGTTCGAGGTTGATTAGTGCTCTCCATTTCAAATTCGCTTTGCTATTTGAAACAAGTTCAAATACAAAACAAACCTCACGAAGGAAGGTTTGAAATGCCTGTACTGCTCAGAAGGAAAACTTTATGATAGTGGGGGCTGGTAGCTTTCAAGCATAAAAGTTCAGTGCCAGCAGCAAGATGTTTGCATGACACAGATGGGTATGGCACCTATGAATCATGCAGGTTGGTCAAGACTCATCTCAGGCCAATTGTGGCCTCTGCAGCCTGTGGCAGAGTTCACTCAGCCTATAGGGCTTGTTGGTGAGTGATGTGTAACCTGCGTTCAGTGTCTTTCCCATGCCTTTTGGTGCATCCATCGGTTACTTAGGTATCAGAGTACCAGAGGAGGGCTCAGGTGATGCCTTGCTTTCCTGCCTGCTAAGAAATAAATACTCTGAGTGTTTTTGAATTAAATGGACAGTGTGCCTAGTGGGATTCCATTGCAAATCCACTGTGAACTGGGTCTCTCTTTTCTGATTCCTGTTAAACTGCTGTTTGTTAAAGGAGAAAACACAGATGCTGTCTTGAATTCTTAACAAGACCAGTGTGTTTTCCCCTGTGCAATGCCCAGATCCAGTGATATAAACCTGCTCTAGGAACGCAGTGAAAGAGTAGTGTAACCTGCTTGCTTTCACCAAAATTTACTCTCCTCATATCTGTGAGCTGCCCTTGTGCTCCTGGTATGTATGACTTTAGTTGTTGTGCTTCCATAAGCCTGTACTCCTTCATAGGGAACTCACTAGATAATTGGGAAATGAGAATTCCTTATTTTTTTGTGGTCCTCCCCAGGTTTTCTTGTGTTCTTGTAGTCTTGTCAGCAAGCTGTCAAGAACTTGAGAGTCCTTTCTTTTGCCGCCCCTCCCACCTCTCTGGATAAAAACGTAGTGATTTCTACAGCCTACATTAGCACAATTTTATGCTTCATTGTTAAGCTTTCTGTGTCAATCACCCTAGTGAAAGTTTTATTCCTGCCGTGGCCATCTTCCTCGAAAGTTAGGGAAAGTCTCTTACTCTTTGTGGCCACGGTGGCCATAAGGAACTAGTGAAATGGAAGGAATAATGTCAGTTGCTGTGAAGCTTGCCATGTATGTTCCAATACAATGTTCCTACAAGTATTTACTGCTCTGCTAACAGCAGGAATCACTGTTTTCCATACTTTACAGAGTAGATGTCTGCACCGATTTTCACTCCTACATGCAGTTCACTGCATCAGTCTTCCAAACACTGTGCTCGAACCCGCTTCCTTCTCTCACTGTATCATCTTGAACTGTTTGTTCTCTCCCTTTGTTTTACATGTCTGAGAAGGTTTGTTTTCTCTGTATAAATTGGAATTTAAAATATTTTCTGAGTGTGTTAACAGTCATGGCACACCACAAGCATTGTTTGTCTGGAAATCTGGCTTCCTACAGGATCTCTTTTTTTTCCTCCTGCCAATTCTTGATTCTTCTTTTCGCTCTTTGCTATTTGGTCTTACAGAATTCCTTCTATTTTTCATTGGTGATGATTATTTTACATTATATTCCACACAAAACCACTATTGATTGAAACAAAAGCATTCTGAAATTCGTTACACAGTTCACTATGCCTTTCCTCATTTGTCTGGATGTTTCATTCCGGTTTTGACCACAACTGATCATTAAGCAGAAGCTGCTGGGCACCACTTCTTTTAAGCTGGTGGTTGGGTGGTTGTTTTCCCTGGCTGTGAGCTATTAAGTAGATAGATTATTTTCCACCTCACATATCCTTGATGAAATTTAACAACAAAGGTGCCTCTACTTACCTCTGTCTGTCTGTCTTCAAATGAGCCATTACAGAGAACTACTGCCAGACATGACCAGTACGGGCTGGAAAAGGGAAAAATGACTCTGTTGGTAAAGAGTTAAAAAAAAAGTGAAGAAAAAGACAAAACAGTTAATACTAGTGTATTTTGAAAGTTATATTCAAATGCTTTCTAACACTGAAGCAAAGCAGCACGTGCATCCAATGCAAATACCACTCACTGGAGTGTGATGCTTTGGGTTACACAGTCAATAACTAAAAAGCAAATCAAGATTGGAAGAGTTTTAAAAAGAAAAACAAGTTCTGCAAGAGGAGGCTGACAGAGGAGGCTCTCTACAATTATCTGGAGGGACGTTGTGGGTGTTGGATAAGAGGAAATGGGGTCAACTTGCCCCAAGGGAGGTTCAGAATGGGTCTAAGGAAAATCTTCTTCCCAGAAGGAGTGGAGAGGCCTTGGAACAGGCTGCCTGGGAAGGGGGTGGAGGCACCATCTCTGGAGAGGTTCAACAAACCGGCAGACATGTGTTTCAGGAGATGGTTTAGTGGTTTTGTGGGGTTGTAAGGGAGATGGCTGGACTTTATGATCTTGAAGGTCTTTTCCAACCTTGATTCAATGACTCTCTGGAGGTAACAACTGTCTTGGGTGGAAGCAATTGAAGATGTGACAGTTCTGTCCTGCCTACAGTGACACCAGCTCTGTGGGACTAAGGGACTATGAGCATGGCATACTAGCACATCCTTGACCCACAAAAGATTCTCCTCTGTAGCAAAATATTCTCTTCCTGGTGTCCTGAGGTCCACACCTGCTCAGCATGAGGTGGGTTCTTGAGTTACTTGCTGTACACTGGCACGAGTCACCTGCTTTTAATGTCCTTGTGATCCTATCAAGACTGTTAGAAAGCCCTATAATTGTGCCAATTGTGCCACGAATGACTGGCAAATTGTGCCAGTCATTCGTGGCATCAGCAAGGGCCGAATTGAGTTATGTCCCGGTAGCCTACAGGTGGCACTGCAATTTCAGTGTCATGAGTAGCAAAGCATTTTTTTCCTTCAACTGTCTTTGGACCTTGGAATTTCCTTGCTGTGGTGGAGAGATCTGAGGAAACACTGGAGAATCCCTAGGCAGCAGCATCCTTCCATCCTGCTTTGAGGAACCCAGTCCAGAATGCTCCAGTGAGTCAAATCAAAATGGAAAATCTCACTTCCAAGTGTGTGGTGGTCTACCTTGTCCTTAGCAGTGCCTGTCACTTGGAAGAGGGATGAGATTTTACAGGGGGTTTGCTCTGTCTTTTCTAGACTAATGTGGTAAGAGAAATAAAAGCAGCTGTGTGGAAAGAGCAGTGACTATTATTTGGATGGCTGTGCTATACTTAGACGTCCATTTACTCTTGAAGTCCACATCCCTGTGGTTGAAACTCTTGAATACACGAACTAGGGAAGTACCCCCAAAGCATGAGGGACTGATTTTTATTTTCCATTGTTCCCCAAACCTGGTAAAAACATAATTTAAAAAGTAAGCATTTGTCTCATATGGAGTCAGATGCTGCATTTTTATGGCTTAATAGGTTCCTTGCTTTGCCTAATCAACAGGGAATGGCTGATTTTATTGCTGCTATTTCCCAAAGTTACGTTGGGTCTCCTGAGTTTAGATGAGTTTGCTGGAGGGTGTGTGTGTGCCTTGTTCTCTCTAGTCTGTATAAGATTATGAGCAGGAAGTCTTTGTACCTGTAGTGTTTCACTCTGCAATTAAATTGTGTGGACTGATAAAATTTATGGTCGGAGGAAAACAAACTAGAGCTGTTTCTAGTTGTAAAATTATGACTACAGGATGTAGGCTGTCACAGTTCTAAGTAAAAGTAGGATTTGTGATGGTTTTCTCTGTGCTGTTGTTGTTAGATAATACCTTTCCTTACAGCTATTTTGCTGCTTGAAGATAGATTTAATCACAGAATCATTGAGTCTGGAAAAGACCTCTGAGATTATCAAGTCCAGTCTATGACCTAGCATCACCTAGCATCATCAGCTAGGCCACGGCACTAAGTGCCACGTCTAGTCTTTGCTCATACACCTCCAGGGATGGGGACTCCACCAGCTCCCTTTGCAGGCCGTTTCAATGTCTAACCACTCCTTCCATGAGGAAGTGCTTCCTAACATCTAAACTGATCTTCCCTTGGAGCAGCTTCAGGTCCTGCCCTCTCATCCTGTCACTAGTTGCCTGGGAGAAGAGCCTGCCCCCCATCTGACTACAACTTCCCTTCAGGTAGCTACAGAGAGTGATACAGTCCCCCCTGAGTCTCCTCCAGGCTGTACAGCCCCAGGTCCCTCAGCCTCCCCTCATCAGACTTTCCCTCCAGTCCCTTCCCCGGCCTCGTTGCTCTCCTCTGAACCTGCTCCAGTACCTCCATCTCTTTCTCGAAGTGAGAGGCTCCAAACTGGACCCAGTACTTGAGGTGGGGCCTCACCAGCGCCCAGTACAGGGGCAGCATTACATCCCTAGTCCTGTTGGCCACACTATTGCTGTTGCAAGCCAGGATGCCTTTGGCCTTTTGTGCCACATGAGCAGACAGCTGGCTCATGTTCAGCTGGTTGTTGTTGACCAGTACTGCCAGGTCCTTCTCTGCCAGGCTGCTTTCCAGCCACTTATCCCCCAGTCTGTAGCTCTGCTGGGGGTTATTGTGGCCAAAGTTTAGGACCTTGCACTTGGCTCTGTTAAATCTCCCTGTTAAATCTTCTGCCCATTGACCCAGCCTGCCCAGATCTCTGCAGCATCTTCCTCCCCTCTAGCAGTTCAACACTCCCCCCATGTTGGTGTCATCTGTGAATTTACTACGGGGAGATTCGACCCCCTCATCCAGGTCATTAATAAAAATGTTGAATAGAGCCGGCCCCAGCACTGATCCCTGGCAGACACTGCTGGTCACTGGACACCAACTGAGTGAGGCCCCATTCATAACCACTCTCTGTGCCCAGTCATCCAGTCAGTTTTTAATGCAGCAGAGGATGCACTCATCCAAGCCATAGGCTGCCAGCTTTTCCAGGAGGATGGTGTGGGAGACTGTGTCAAAAGCTTTGCTGAAGTCTAGGTGGACCACATCCACAGCCTAATAGAAAGCTATGAGTTAATTCTCTCTTTCTATCCATCTCTGTGTAATGAGATTTACAAATCTGTACAGAGTATTGGCAGACTGAATATTTTTTCATTGGCAGGAAGATAATTACCCAAAGAACACACTCTCCCTGCCTTGTACATAATGCTGAACCACATGGTTACTCTTTCCGTGTCTATAGGGTAAACACCAAAGGAGACTGCTGTTCACTAGTGCCCACCTCCCACTGCTGCTCATGTTTGCTTTTTAGGAAAGTTACAGCAGTGGAGGTTTGTAATGAGATCCTGCATTCAGACTCGGTGATTTGGTTGAATAAAATATTTACTGCAAGACTCTAATTGCTCTCACTGCTCTAAAGCTGAAGACTACACATTCATTGGCAAAAGGGATTTTTATGTAACAGCACAGCAATGTAAGAGTAAGCTGGTTTAGAAATTGGAAAGTTGATTAACTTCTCCAAGGATTGGAATTGGGGGATCCTCGGTTCACTGCATGCCAGAGGGCTGGAGCATCTCTCTTATGAAGACAGGCTGAGCAAGCTGGAGTTGTTCAGCTTGCAGAAGAGGAGACTCCCAGGTGACCTTCTAGCACCTTTCCAATACCTGAAAGGGGCTACAAGAAAGCTGGGGTAGGGCTTTTTACACTGGTGTATAACAAGGGGATGAGGAGAAAGGGTTAGAGATTTGAAGAGGGGAGACTTAAGTTGGACCTTAGGAAAAACTTTCTGTGAGGGTGGGAAGATGCTGGAATAGGTTGCTCAAGGAATTAGTGGCTGCCCCATCCCTGAAAGTGTTGAAGGCCAGGTTGGATGGGGCCCTGAGTAACGTGATCGAGGGAAAGTGTCTCTGCCTGTGCAGAGAGTTTGGAACTAGATGATCTTTAAGGTTCCTTGCAACCCTGCCTTTCTGTGGTTCTATATGACTGTGATGTTTTTAATCAGTGCATTAATTTTGCCTTGCCATTGCATCAGCTTGTCAAAACTGAAGAATGGAAATAAAGACTTGAGTCAAAACTATCCAGACCCCTGTGCCCTTTTGCAGACCTTGCTGTCAGCCCTAGCTCTGCTGGAATAGTGTGTCCTGGGACTCAAATGGCAGCTGTCCCAGAAATCCAAAACTGGTAATATGTCATTCCCCATGCTTCCTTTTTGCTCTGCAGGCTCCCAGATCCTCTTGTGGAACCTGAGCTCTCCTGCACTGGGCTAGCAACAAGATGCTGTGTGAGACTTAGAAATAGGGGTTTGTCATGGGCACCTCTAGTATGTTTTGTCCTGTGTCCCACAGTGTACCCTGAGCCTCTTCTCAGGAGTAGCTGATAACAGTGTTTAAACCAGTTTTCCCTGTGTGAAACACAAAACAATTGGAAACTGTCTAGCTGGGAATATTTCTCATTTTTTAGTGCCTTCCCCATTTTCTACCTAGCTTGATTCTCAAATTAATAGCCCTGGCAGGCATGACTTTTACCACTTGCTTTGGTGGCTGGCTTGTGGTTTGTGTAGTCATGACGTGTAAAAAGGACACCCTTTCCTCTTGGGCAATTTCAGCATTGCAACCCGTTTCTGTGAGTTTCCTCTGTGCTCGGCAAGGTGTGGGAGCTGATGGGACAAACGTGGCTGCTCACCAGAATCCCTTGCTGGTAAGTTTGTGGCTAATTTCATGCCTCTCTAGTGCCAGATATTAGTTTTTTCCAAATGACATCCACTTTGTGTTTTCATTTCTTATTTTAAGGGTTTAGCTGGTAAGAAACAATGCAAGTCTGGTACAATAAAGGAAGTTGACGTTGGCTGGCTATTGCCCCGTTTGAAAGAGCTGTGTAAAAGATTTTATGCTTCCTCCCACCCCCCTTTGGTTAAACACTGTGAGAGGACTACTTAAAAATAATTAAACTCTTAGAAATAATGGTGCTTGTGGAGTGAGGACAAATGACTACACGTATGTGAATGGCTCCTATTTTGGACAAGTTTGATTCAGTTGTTTGTAAGATCCATCAAAGGGCAGGGTGTCTATCTAGTAATAACTGCTTCATGTAAGTCAGATATTTGTGAAGCCAAGTGTTGGAGGTCATTCCATTTCCAGTGTGCAAACCTAGTAACCGGTAAAGAATATTTAAGATGCAGTATGGGAGTAGAATGTAGTGGGCTGTGATGTCAGTACTGAACAGATTGATTTCTCATTTCACTGTATAAAGAATTTCAGAATACATTACTATTTCTCTCATAGATGTGAAACAGTGTAAGCAAAGACTCCGTGAAAGTCCCGTGTAAGTTAGCTACCCTACCGTGAATAAAAGGGCAGCTGGAATTAAATCTCTTGTCTTTAGCACTGGAAGAGGAAACCAACAACCTTAATGTCCTGAGTTCTGATGAGCAAGATGTGCCTCTGAGATGGACAGCTTGCTTAATAATTCACTCACCTACTTGCTTCCAACAAGTCCTTTTTGTGGTGTAAGGTGGTATCCTCAGTGTCTGGGTGCTACTGCATTAAATGTGTTTCTTG
This sequence comes from Upupa epops, assembly GCA_013397515.1. Lineage (NCBI taxonomy): Eukaryota > Metazoa > Chordata > Aves > Bucerotiformes > Upupidae > Upupa > Upupa epops. The sequence continues at coordinate 124,611 of VZRI01012739.1, read as the reverse complement.
GAAGGTTGATACAGATTTTCCTGTCTGCCAGCTATGCCAGTGTTTAACGGTTTGTGACAGATTACAAAGGAGAGAGAAATTGTTTAGTAACTTGTCATGAGATGGTCCTTCTGTAACTTCCCCTGTGGTGAAATTTTTCCCTTGAGGCAAAAAGTCCTTTTAGGAAGGAGAGAATCCCACTACACCCCTCGCTTGGTGCTGACACTGGTCATGCCATCTACACAATGGCTTAGTTAGGTGGAAGTCCTATGGCATGGTGGAGGCTGAATGCCTTGGGTCAGGCATCTTGATGCTCTCTGCTCTCAAATGCTACTTCACTTGGGCTCTGACCAGTGTGTTGCCCCACCACTCACACTGGGAGAGCGGTCTGTTCATTGAAACAAAGAAATTTGCTCCTCACACACTGTATTTCTTCTTTCCTTTGGAAAGTCATACTGATTTGGTAGATAAGGAGTGTGCAAAGATGTTAGTAACATACATTTCTCAAGATATTTTCCTTCTGCAGAGTCTTCTACCCTCTAATTGTTTACCTTCCTATCATCAAGCTGTAGGCTGGATGCCCTGCAGCATCTACTCCTTTTGCTTTTCCTAAGTTGCATCCTTGGCATAAGTCCCATGCATAGACGAATTTCTTCTGCCACAGTGCCTGGGTCTGTCTTCCTTTAGCTCTGGCTCTATTCCCTCTGCCTTTGGCTTAGCTGAGTCATGGCTTTCTCTGTGTGTACTCCTTCAGTTGTCCCCATGTTCTTTTCTCTTTCCTATCCAAACAGGTCACTCAGATTTGGTTTCAGGGGGAAGGCAGAAGTGGAAATCAACATAATGACATGGCCTTGCCTCACCTACTTTAATTGCTGCTTCTGCATATATCAGTTCCTCATCCGGGTAAAGAGCACCTTCCTTTGCCTTCATTTCCTTGCTTTTCCCCAGAATCAACTATAGTCTTTCTCCCTCTTCTCAGCCTCTTAAATACAATCAGCTAGCAGAATCCTTTGTTCTCTGCTGTCAGTTTATCCTGTCACTTACCTTTAATTTTATCAGAAAAATCTATTCTTAAAATCTTATTTTCTGTAATTCTGGCTACCAATAGTTCTCTACCTTTTTCTGAGACACACAGAGACATTTTCTTTCTGAAGGTCCTGGCATACCCCAAAATACTGTCTATAGTCTAATAAGAGATCCCATTCTCCAACACATTTTCCCTCTATACCTATGTCCAAGTAATTTTGTCAGCAAGGCTTCTCTTATGAAGGGCAGATCTGCTCCTATAACAGGATCATCTTCTTGTCAACTGAATGTACATTTTGGTCTGGCTTGCTGCTGTGTCCTGGCTCAGCCTGTAGCTGAGAAACTTTTGCCTTTCCTAAATCATCTTTGCTTGTTACTGACAATGGTGTTATAGTCTCAGTGCCTTCTTCAATTCTCTGTGTCCTCATTTCCAAGCTACCTTTTAGTTTTGCACATATTCAAATGTCTTCCCTTTCCATACACAGAAATAAACTGTCATCTGAGTTGTCATTACCTCATGTCACAGTTACTGAAATATCTGGCCTTTACAAAAATAATCACACCACATCATGTCAATGTGGATGTTACCAGCCTATTCACAGTCCTGGGCAGCATGAAGCAGACTGAGTCACAGAACGTTAGGGGTTGGAAGGGACACTGAAAGACCATCTAGTCCAACCCCACATTGATCCCTGTCTCTCATTTTGAGCTTCCTGGGATCCCTCTCTGTTCTACAAACTTTTTTGAAAGCACTATTATCTTCCTTTTCAATGCCACTTGTTATGGCACTAACACAAGCCCTGACCAAGTCTGCCCTCAGGCATGCTGAGACCCAATATACTGTCCTGATGACCAATTTCTCTTTGTTATCTTGGACTTCATCTGATTCCTGTCTACATCCTCCTGTTGTATCCTATCTTAAACTGGAAGCTGCCAGGAACAGAGTTATCCTATGCTTTTATCCTTTCTTCCATGTTCCTACAGTACCTGGCACAGGGTCCATTATAATGGTGGTAAACACGCTGCAGTCCCATTGCTAATCCTTCAGAGAAGTTTCTTCAGTGTTATTTGGTGTTTTAGTGCTTGAAACCCTTTTGTGTAGCATCCTGCTGCGTTACATTGTGTAGCTGCTTTGTTATTGCTGTTTCCTCTCGCAAGGTCTCAGGAGAACTCTTACTCTATAAAGGCTCTTCCAGGAAGAGTTTCTGGGTGCAAACAGCACCTGAGTCATATTAATTGTGCAAATTTGATCTTATTCTAAAGAAAATGCAACTGCTGAACAATTCAGTCTGGTTTAGATCTCTTTTGTTTTTAATGTATCTCGACTGATGCATGGCAACTTGCGTATGTCTCTGAACCTCCTTTAGCTCCCTAATAGACTCTTTAAATGAATTATGTGGATCTCACAGTGTGCAAGGAAAATGGAGGTGATGTCAAATAATTTTCCCCAAAAACAAGAGCATGAACATGTTTGTAGTAAGTAGGAAGCAGTACTTTCTAATTTGCTATTGAATATCTCTTTCATTTCCAGGAAAACAGGGAATTAAGAGGCGAGTGAAGGTGGTGGATTGGCAAGACAGATGTTGTTAATAATAATAAAAATAATTGTGCCCTGGAGTGGTGATTTTCAGGTATAATTTTTGTCTTGCATTTATGTGGAATCTTGTGGATTGCACCCAATTGCACTACCAGAGCACTTGAAGCACTTCTCCTCCTGCTGAGACACAGCTGTTTTATAAAGCCTCACATAATAGATGCCACCACAGGGGTAAGCAAGGTCTTCAGCAGCTTTCTGTACGTGTTGTTTGTGCCCAGTGTAAGCTGTGCTTCCAGTCAGGATGCATTGTGGAGGTGCAATCCTGGAAACACAGGGAATTGCAGCAACCCAATCTTGGGTTCCTGCAACCACACAACAGGAATCTTGATCTTGTTTTGGTTCAGTCTGCAGGACTTTCTTCAGTTTCTTCTCTTCAATTTCTCATGAGATATACTTTCAGGTAGTGGTTGTCACCTAGTCTCCTGATGGACATTTTTGGCCAGCTTTAGGCATAGCTATTCAGCATGCTGAACTATTTTCCTCCTGCATTTGGAGTGAACTTCTTAGCATGGTAAAACGCATAAGTTGATGTGATTTAAGGTTAATGTGTCTTAATGCATTTAACATCAATGTATATTTATCTTCTTCATGTTTAGCCTTCCAGTGATGAAGAAATATCTTGACAAAAAAAGTGAGGGTGGAAAGGACAGGAACAGCTCTTGCCCAGAAAGATGAAATACTGGTACTGAGAAGGACTTTTGCATTCGCATATTCTCCTCAGAGCCTTTTGTGGTCACTGAGGTGTTCTTGGCCATGCTTGCGTATCAAAAAAACACCATCACCCACCATGAGCTAGTATTTCCGTCTACCTGTGATGGGACTAGACAAGTCATATCCAAAGTTTTCAAGTGTCTTCCTATCTTTCCAATCTATTCCATTTCTTTAACAGGACAAGAGCACAACAACCTCATGCTGGCCAAACAAGTGTGCTAATTTATCATCTCTGATCAGAAAGCCTGAGAAGTTGTCTAGTTGCCATCAGAAATGGCATGTCTTGCAGAACTTCCTTGAGTAAAGCCAGAGGGATCAACTTTGTCAGAAAAAGCTTGTTGATAGTTGTGTCATCAAGTGATTTGATTTAATTTCAGACAATTTAAATGATGGGTGTTTCCAATGTTTATGTTTTAGCTTCAGACTCTTTAACTGCTATAAATCATAGCTCTGCTGCAATGGGAAATACCAAGCATGGTGTTGCTTTTCTCCAAGCATTTATTACTCTTTAATTATTTTAGACTACTGTGGGGGTTATGTTTTCAAATAATTTCATTGACAAAATGGTACATGGTATGAGAGGGAAAACTGAAGGAGCAATTTAAGAGAATCATAAAGTTAAATATTGAGGCTGCAGTTACTTTGAGCTATAAGTTGCCAGTATGTTGCTGATAATATGACTTTTATTTTGTCTTTAGTATTATTCTCATATCACTTGGAAGCATAAAAGTTATTTTGTCTATTTGCTTGTTTTATCTAACACTTGAAATGTATTAGCATAAGAATTAAGTTTAAAAATTGAAGCCCTGTATATTGGAACACACTTACCTGAATGTTGGAAGACATAAACTAGTTTAGAAGAAAAACAGAGGAGAGGGTATCTCTCTTTCGAAGAGACAAAATCAACTTTGTATAAATTGATGGGAGAGATATAATACAGTAGAATTTAAGAGGAAAATGTGGTGAAGTACAGCTTATGATGTAAAAAACTTTCTGGACCTTCTGAGAAAACCTGGAAATTGTCTCTGTGGAAGTACAAGTTCAGTTTTCGGTTTTAAGTAAATAGTTTCATCGTATGATCTTCTCCTTTAGAAAAAATGCTCACTGCTTTCCTTTGCTGGGTTCTGTGAGCACAACCCCACAGAAAAGAAAAGGAAAGCCTACATTTCTGCAAGGCTCAAGAAGCAAGTTCTGATGTAGTCAGACATGCATTTGCAGGAGTAGCAAATAGTCATCTTCAATGATTTATTCCTGTGTGCAGATGTTTGGCAAAGGCTATAATGTTTGAGAAGTATGAATCACAGTAAATCCTGAATGCCTAAAGGTGCTGATGGCTGCAGAAATGTATTGCAGCAATCTTTTGAAACCACTGATAGTTTTCTATTTCAGCTCTCAGAACCAGCCAGCCTGTTTTGCTGTCCTTCTTGGACAGAACCCCCTTTAACTGTGGTGGGAAGTTGCCTTCTAAAAGATATCTGGAAGCTATGTCTTTGTATGCTCTGGTTGTGTGGTAAAGCAGGCTTCCTTCTCTTCCTCATTCGAATATTAGTCAAAGTAAAGATGGCTGGTAGCAATTAATATGATTAAAAGGAAACTAAATCTACTGCAGAAACAGTCTAGAAACAGAGAAGCCACTGATGATTAAACTGGATTTCGAGGGAAAAGTATTTCTAAGAGCATGTTATCATTACCTTTGAGCTTTTATCCTAGAGATGACTTTTTCCTCTCAGCAGTTTCTACAGCTCTGGGCTCACAGCTGTCTTTCCAGGACCTTGGAAAATGGTTTTATTAAATACTAGCATAGATCTGGATGTTGAAGAGTAGGTGATGGTGGAGCGTCTCTGGAGAAGCTCTAGTGTGAGCAGTCCGGTCTTCTCCATTCTCTTGCTTGTGTAAGGAAATGCCTTTCACCCAAAGGGAAAGGAAGACCACATACAAATCTCTGTGGCTGACCAGACTGTGTTGTAGTGCAGGAGCAGTTCCCTTGTCCTCTGGTCCAGAGCAGTGTGCACTGCTGCACTGCATGCTCTATGTCACCCCACTGAGGCTGCTGTATTGCAGAGGTGACTTTGAGTACAATGCAGAGCTTTGACATCAAACGTTTTCAGCTGCCTTCTAGTCTCAGGTTCTTTTCACCGCAGTCATCTACTTTTATGATTTGTGCAGTGGTTCCATGCCTTTGTGATGGGGGTAACCATCCCCTCTCATTCTCTCTTTAGGTGTTGTGGATCTTGCAGTTTTCCCTCAGAACTCTGTTTGTGGAACAGCTGGTATGAAAAGAGAACTTCTTGCAAGATACTCACAGAATCATAAAAAGTTAGGGGTTGGAAGGGACCTCCTAAAGATCATCCAGTCCAACCCCTTGCCAGAGCAGGATCACTTACAGGACCACCTACGCTCCTTTCATTATTGTCTCATGAAGGGCTATAAATGTCACCATTTTCTTTTCTGTGCCCTCCCTGCATTTCATTTTCTGAACTAAGAACTCTGTCTTTATAAGACAGCAGAATGCAAGAGAAGTGCTTCTTTAGACCTGGACTATCCAGAGCAGGATCACCTACAGGATCACTTACGCTCCTTTCATTATTGTCTCATGAAGGGCTATAAATGTCACCATTTTCTTTTCTATGCCCTCCCTGCATTTCATTTTCTGAACTAAGAACTCTGTCTTTATAAGACAGCAGAATGCAAGAGAAGTGCTTCTTTAGACCTGGACTATTTCCTTACTCCTTAACAGCACTAAATCCTGATCAATTTCTGCAGGCAACTCAGCTTGCTCTTATTGGTAGCCACAGCAAAACAGCCAGCTAGGAGGCTGCAGCAATCACAGCATTGCACTTCTTTCTTCTGCCAAGTTTTCCTTGGTCTTCAAATACAACAGCACTAAGAATCATCTCAGCACTCTGAGTCTGCGTGAAAATTCGTGTTTGGCTCAGGCACATCTCAATACACATGGCGTTTGGTTTTCTTGTTGTGGTTTTTGAGGCCAGAGGCAGCTGGAGTATTCATCTTCTGTTTAACCTTTCTTTCCAGTCCCCCACCTCCTGAAGGTGCTGAGCTTGGGCTACTGCAACTGCTCAGCAGAGCTGGTGACACCTGTAACTTGGTGCTCCTGGGATTCCTGGTTGAACTGACAGGACCTGGCTGTGATCCAAGGAGGGAGATGTTTCCAGAACCTTTCTGTCTCCAAGACAGGAGCAGCGAACTTTATTCCAGTTTTTGCTGTCTTTCTCCCAAAGGGAGTCTGAAGTTGTCTTTTTTATTTGCTTGCAGGTGAGGGACTGAATGACTTCAAATGCTTTTGAAAATAAGGCTATGACCAATGGTATTGCAACGTGCCAGGTCTGTGATGAGAACCCTTTTGGCTTTTCAAAGGATAATTTTTATTTAACAAGCTTAAATTTATCTGCTGTGGCCCAAGCCGAAGGTATACTTGGACAATGATGGTTTATACTGTAAGGGACTGCTCATTTCTGATAATGGTCGATCTGTAATTTGACCTGCAATTTCAACTGTGAAGTTGGGGGACCAAGGTAGTGTGATACAACCTGAGTGGGATGGTCCATGAACTGTCATGGAAAGTGGTTTGATGTCTGCCTGTCATCCTGTAACAAAATGCCAGCTTAACAGGCAGCTTGCCTGGTGAGCCAGTAAATGAGAGAATATTTATGGATCAAAAAACTCCTTGTACAAGTAAGGTTCAGACAGTGTTAATTTGGGCAGTTAATTAACAAGTTAAGTAACTGACTAGGTTTGATAAATTAGTTGGTAATGGCAAGGTCTGGTCAGATGAAATTGATCTCTACTAACCTAAGGGACAATTATGCTCTTGTAATCACTGTGATTATTTTCCTCCTGCCTTGTTGCAAGAGCCCCAGTTAGAGGTAATGTGATAATTTAGGATCATTATGTAAGGGTGTCTCCTTGCCACAGGACAGTGCTTCCAGCACTGTTGTAATCTGGGGTAATGCTATTCCTAGTATCTAGTGAGATAGGTGATTAAGTAATCATTGATTAATTTTTTTTAGAGAAATTTTGTAGCACTCTCATTAGTTTCACCTCACCTGTCAATTCATTGTCCATTGAAGAGCAGCTGGTTGCAGCCAGCCAAATAAACAGAAAGCAAGCAGAGAGGTTAAAACTGGTGACCAATGTGAGAAATGTAAACAGAGTGCAGGCACTGTGCTTGTTTTCCAGGTTGTGTTCAGCACTGCCCTGTGCTCGGTAAAGGGGAATATTCTTTCTCAGTAGTTGGTGTCAATACAGTCTGAATAGGAACAGAGCTGTGCACAATTTGTGTGCTTCTGCAATGCAAACAGTTTGAGTCATGTTACAGATCTCAAATATTTTGCTCAGGAGCAGGAAGGCATATGCCCAGTCTGGATGGCATTTGAGGGATGCCTGGAAGTCACGTCTGACAAGCTGATGCCAACATCATTGTAGATTGATGTATTCACTGTAACTTGTAACTGGTAAGAGACAGCATAAGGCCTTGTGGATTTGGACTTGCACCAAAGAAGTCTTAGTTACTTAATTAAGATAGAATCATTGGAACCTCAGTGGATTTTAGTTTGGGGGTTTTTAAATATTTTTTTTCACCCTTGCCTTTGCCCTTTAAGAGATCCATTTCTTTCAGAAGACATGATGTAGTCAAATGGAAATGATTGCAAGATGTTTCTGACAAGTCACTTGCTGTTTTTCCACATTTGTTGCATCAGCTCTTACTCATGTACCTACTTGTTCATTATCCTGCTTCAAAGGGCGGCAGTGAAGTGGGACTGATGAAGCTGTGAAAGTTGGTATTTATAGTTAACTGTTAAATCAGAATTAACCCGCCCCCACCCCCATCATAAAACAGAAAACTCTTTTAGATGAAACCACATTTAACATACTGTATTACATTTAAACTTAGATTAGATTAGTTGTTTTGGGTATCTTGAGGGAAATCTGAAGAACTATAGGTATGGTTTGCAAACAGGTAATATACATTAATGTTCTTTGCTTTTATTCAGCAGATCCATTATGGTTTATCCTCCAGAAAGCGAGATATTTCAGTTTTGTTTTCTCCTATATAAAGCCATTTGAAGTGGGAGAGATTTCACAGTGTCCTGTTTTATTTTCTCTCTTTGTTTCATTCCACTTTGCAATTTTAGTGAGTTGAACATCCATCGCAGCAGACTGCTTTCCTGCATGTTTAATCTGTAGGCTGGGGGGGTTTCCCTCTCCTTCTGTTCCTAGATCTTAACACAAATGGAGTGGCCTAGGAAGAGGACTGGAATCTCACATTCTCCCTTTGATGCTTATGTTTCCCTTTGAGAGTGAGGCCCCACTTCATATTCAATGTCCACTGAAGTCAGGAGAAGGGTACATTCCTTGGTGTCTGTAGTCTGTAATACAATGCCTTGAGGGCTATGAAATGAGGTGGTCTTGCATAAGTCTTCTCCTGCTGCAGCTGTTCCCGTTAGGAATCAGGACACCCTCCCGGTGGTATGAACTTGAGTGGTGTTTCCTACTGATGTTTCACTGGCTTGTCAAGCTGCCAAGCTGGGCTATAGCTTTTGTGGGCTGGGAGGCTCTTTTGCCAGGAAAATCACCAGCCCTGGACATGCTCTTGACCTGCCATGGTGTGACTTCTTGCCATCTTTCTCAGTTCATCTGAGGATGTTAACTGCAGTNCATGGTGTGACTTCTTGCCATCTTGCAGAAGGCACAGGAGTGGTACAGTTCATCTGAGGATGCTAACTACAGCGTCTGAGACAGGAATATTGTGGTGTGGAGGGCTGCATTTCCCAGACACTGTCCCTGCGGATTCATGCTGGACCACCCAGTAACATGATTATGGACCAGCTCTCCTCGAGTAGCTGCATTTATCTGATACCTTCTTCTAATTTACCTGCCTGTGCATAGTGGATCAACAGTTTTCCCACATGCAGCTACAGACAATGGCAAGAAAATGCTAAATTTACTGTAGTGCAGAGATAAACAAGCTGTGCCCTGAAATGTTGGGTTTGCAACAGTCGAGTACACTTGAGCTATCTCAGTGTAAGCAACCTAGCTAAAGCTAGGTGTACACAGGAGGAATAAACTCAGACTGTGTGAATGAGAGTTATTTCTGCAGGGAACATGTGGGGTTCTCTTTTGCTACCTTTCTTTGCACAGGGAAGAAGAAATTATACTCTTAAGTAGAATGAGACAGAAGTCGATGCTATTTTTGAAAATGGGATACTGGCTCAAGGACTGCTTATCCAGTGTCTGGAAACTAGACAATAGTCTGGGATCAAGTGACCGAGAAGGTTCTTATGAGGAGTGACTGAAGGAGCTGGGACTGTTTAGTTTGAGGAAGAGGAGGCTAAGGGGAGACCTCATCACTCTCTACTTGGTTGGTTTTCAGTTGGACTGGATGATCTTTAAGGTCTTTTCCAGTCTCATCATTACTGTGATACTGTGTGGTATGACTACCTGAAAGGATGTTGTGAACAGGTTGGTGCGGGTCTCTTCTCACAGGTCACTAGTGACAGAACCAGAGGGCTTCAAGCTGCAACTGGGTAGGTTTAGACTAGACATCAGGAAGTTCTTCACAGAAAGAGTGACTGAACACTGGAATAGTGTCGGGATTGAACGAGGCAGGGAAAACTGATTGGGGAGAATCAGAAGCTGTTTATTCTACAAAATAGCTGGGCTTATATACTATATGATATTCTTCAACACAATGCCTTCCACCAATCGTTTGTTTTCACTGTACTTGGAAGTTGTAAATTCAGTTAATCCAGGTAGTTGACATACTAGGTTACATCAGCATTTTATCTTATCTATTCAACTGAGTCTGCCTCTTACTTCAGCCTCATCCTGTTTTAAATTTCATTCATATCTTTGTCTGTCTTAGCCAGGGCCTAAGATTTATTCCTTCATCAGTAATGAACACTGCCCTGCTTTCTGACTTTGTCTTCAGAGTTTCCACAGAATAGGCTGCCCAGAGAGGTGGTTGAGGTGGATGTGTTCAAGAGTCACTTAGATATGGGGTTAGAGGGGATATAGTTTAAGGGTGAACTGGTAGCATAGGGTTAAAGGTTGGGCTTGATTCAAAGTGTCTTTCCCAACCTGAGTGACTCTGTGATTCTGCCTAAGTCCATTTCAACTCTATTGGCACATGGCATGCAGGCAGAAACTTTCACCTGGAATTAAATGACAGGAAGAGGGCCGTGTGTCACAATAATTGCTAGAATTGGGTCTGCTATTTCCTTGCTTTCTGGCTCAGTGTTTGAGGCATGCTGTTAATTTGCTTGTATAAATAGAGGTGTTTCATCTTGTTGTTTATACTATGATTTCTAAACATCCTTGAAATTATTTGCCATTACATCTCTCCTCATTGTGATATTACTTCAATTTGAGACACTTATAAAAGTGTTTCTTTCTATTTTTGAATAGAAACATTTGGGAGCCAGAAAAATATGGTTTTGTTTGCTTTTCTACTTCTGGTTTGAAATAGCTGGAAGCTAGTAGGTGGGTTTTCATTTTCAGCTTTAAGTTTTTATTTTCAAACAAATATTGTTGGGCTGGCACATATCTCAAACTACTGGTTTTAGTAACAGGAATAGGTTCTTGTTGGAAATTCTTGTGAAATATGGTTGTTTTTCTGGAAATCCTTTCTTGCTCACTTCAACAGTGTCTTGTCCCCTCTTCATTTCATTGAAGACCCCCATATGCAGAGGGCTGAGTATTGTAGGAATTTTGCTGCTTTGGTTTCTTTCACCTCGTGAACTGCACTGACTCTATGATCGTCCAGCCAAAGGAAATTCATGTAGGGAGTTGATTGTGCGTATACCAACTGAAATCTGCTGTTGGACTGCATGGGTTTTGCTCTCCAAAAGGAAAAACCGTGAATTCGTTATAGAATAGGTGGTCCAGTATAAGATCCCATCCCATTTCGGAGAGTGGGAAGGTTAACTAATTAGAATTCCCAGGAAAAAACTGAGAATCACTTAGCCAAACTCAAATCAGAATCGTACAGATTTTTTCAAAGTGAAAACCAAAGCAGATGAACCCCCCTCCCCATGTTTTTACTCACTGCTTTTCTGTCAATTTCCCAACTTTCTCCCTCAAACCTCCAAACCAAAAAAAACCAAAAGGTATCTGGTCACAGAAAAATTTTGGTTAGAAGAGACCTGTAAGACGGTTAACTCAGCACTGCCAGGTCACCAAACCATGTCCCTCAGCACTACATCTACATGTGTTATGAATACCTCTAAAGACACTGACTCCACTGCTGCCCTGGGCAGCCAGTTCCAGTGCTCTGGAACACTTTCAGTGAAGAAATTCTTATAATATCTAATGTAAACCTCCCTGGCACTGTTTTCACAAAGGTATCTAGCAATAGGACAAGGGGAAATTGCTTTAAAATGAAAGACAGTAGAAGTAGACTAGATCTTAGGAAGAAGTTCTTCAGTACAATGGTGAAGAAAATCTGGAATCAATTGCCTGGAGATGTTGTGTCTGCACCCTCCATGGAGGTGTTCAAGGACCTGAGCAATGAAGTGTAGCTGAGAAGTATCCCTGCCCATCTCAGGGAGGCTGGAGTAGACAAGCTCCAAGATCCTTTCCAGCCTGAGTCATTCTATGATTCTATCAACTTGAGGCCATTGCCTCTTGCCCTATTGCTTGCTGTCTGGAACAATACAACCCATCTCTCTATCACCTCCTTTTAGGTGATTGTAGAGACCAATAAAGTCTCCTCTCAGAATCTTCTCAAGGCTGAAAATCATGGTTTCTTCAGTTGCTCCTCATGGAAATTGTGCTCTAGACCCTTCACCAGCTTTTTGCCCTTCTTTGGTCACACTCCAGGACCTCAGTGTTCTTCTTTTAGTGAGGGGCCCAAAACTGAACAAACCATTCACAGCTGTGAGTTTTATTGCATTTTATAAAAAACCCTGAATAGCTTTGAATTAGTTCCTCAGCACTGATTGTCCTCTAAATCAGTAGAATCAGGGTACGTAAGAGACCATTATCTTTGGGAAAAGGCATTTGTAGAGAATGGATGGAGTGGGAAGGGTGACAGGTCAAGGTAGCTTAACATGTTCCTTTACTCTCAAGGCTTAAATTCTGTCTAATATTTTCGTGCAAGTAAACAATCTCTCTTTTTTTTTTTACAGCTTTCACACTAAACTTTGAAACCATTAATGGAACCTGATGGCAATGATCTTGTAAGTATTGTTGAAGTTATGCCAGAGTTACTGATCAGCTGAAGATGTTGTATGTTGGGGTTGTGTCCTTTTAATCATAAAAGACTGAGGAAAACATCAATATCTCAGCAAAATGTTGCTTGTGGTCTAGGCTCAAGCAGTGAGGTTGCCCCAGTCTGCCCCAGCTCTACTTGAAGGGTGAAGTCTATGATATGGGGCTATATCCTATGGGATGTCAAGTCCAATTCTTGCTCACCAACAAATGAGAAAGCAGTAGCTTAGGATACATGTGCCTAGCAAGGGATTTTCTTAGCCACACACCTGTCTAACCTTGGGGAACCTTAAAAAAATACAGCTCTGTAGAAGATGAATTATTGTTGGTAGTTGCCTTTGGGATCTTCTCAGACTCAATGAGTCAAACCTGATGACCCATGAAGTCTAGTCTAGAGTATTAGCCCAATGCCCCTGCTTTTGCTTGTAGAATAGTGTTTTTTCTTTGCCCAGAAACAGCTTCATATACCTCTTTCACCTCATTTTTTCACTCTGGAGAGTTTGCAGGCTGGAAGTCCCTCAGTCTCTAGGCAGTGGCAATCACTGCTGCGATCTTCACTGGCTCCTAGTGGTCCCCCGAGGGGATGCTACACAATTGAGTTTGTTTCCTAATGATGATTTCTCAAGGCTACCTATTTGGAAAGAGGTTGGAAAACAGAATCCAATCCCTGTTGTTCAGACATTTTATTACTGCTATGGTAGATCCTTTAAAATATAGGTTTTCTATTGTTTTAAGATGAAAACAGTTTTACTGGAACCCCTTTATTTCATAAAATATGGATCTGACTACTAATGTTGGTGCTTTGATTCAAAAATCAAGAAAATTGGGAAGGCAATTTTGTGACTAACACTGGAATTCACTGCTGCAGTCTGGGTTTAGAGGTTTCTCTTGCACAGAGCAAACCAGAATGTTTTATAAGATGATGCTGAGTTTTTAAACAGCACTAAAACCACTTTTGGGTAACTACATTCGAAGTTTAGGTTTAATTTATTGAAAATTTACTTCAGCTTTCAGGGATACAGAGAAAGGCAAGCAGATATGTAGCTTAACTTACAATTATCTCACTCAGCAATTGTTTTATTACAGACGCATAACTGATTTTATCCAGGCAAATTAAACTCAGTGCTAGCTAAGAAAACTGCCTTTCCACTCCTCAATAATTTCCCAGCTCCATCCACAAACTACAAAGCTATGGGTGTTCATCACGCTTGTCAGCTGGCAGTAACATCATTGCAACCATCATTGACAGAATAATAAATGCACATTTATAGATTCCTTTTGCTAGCCCGAGCTCTTCACAGGCAACCAAGTGCTTTTGTCAGTCTGCATAAAAAGTGAGCCCTGACAGATGTTTTACATAGTATTAATATTAATCTTTTCTTGAGATATAAACCACGTGCCATGTTATTTTGCTTTAGATCCTCAATAAGGTTAGTGGAAAGATCTACTTCCTCCATTGTTTACAAAAAGCCACATCCTGTCCCGTTACTGCTCTTTGTGTGCAACCCTGTGTTGTATAAAAAATGAAATAGCCCGTTCTAGCATCACTGCAAAGATGTGACACCACTCTACCCCACTACAGAGCTGTTGTGCAAGGAGAGCTACTTCATATTTATTTTTCTTAATGCCTCTAAAGGAAAGGATTTAGTGTGACTGTGTGACCCATAGATTCCCAGAAGCTGTATATCATTTCTGTGTGTCCTAAACAGGGCACTGTTTCCTTTGGAACAGACACCAGAGGCGAGCTTTATAGGGTAGAGAAACAATGGAGCCTCCAATAGGGCCAATGTGTTGTCTTACTGCTGTTCTGTGTTGTCATGGAAAATAGAAAGAGGCAATGCTAGAATAAAAAAAAAAAATCAGCAAAAAGCAAACGTGGTGACTAAGCAGGAGTCTGCTATTATTCATTTCTGGTGAAACCTCCCACAAGTGTGTTCTTCAGGTCATCTCAGATTGACAGCGGATGAGTACTCGCCTGTGATGAGCAGTTCTGCACTCTGCTATGTGCTGCAGCTGCTTAGAGAATGTCCTGGCTCTTCTAAATACTAGTGGTAGTGTTTTCTGCTGCTCTTTGCAGGTGCTGTAGCTTTACTTGCCTCTAAATCACCTGTGAGAATAACCATCAAAGCCTTCAAGAGTAATTTAAAACGCAGCATTTTTTCCCTGGAAATGTGTGTGGCTAGGCTCAGCTGCATTAGGGATGTTCACAGCATAGCTCTGCAGTGGATCAGTTATTGACCAGCCTTGCATTGCAATGTTGTGGCTGAGCAGATTAAACCACACGTTACCTTATCCAGTATTTGTCCTCTGGAGACTCCAAAACCTTCTGGCAAATACAGATGGTGAATACTTTTCTTCTCGTGCTAGAGATGGAAAAGTTGAGGCAAAGAAATTCAAGCGTTGTGTCCAAAATCGTGTGACTGACCAGCCTGGCTGGGGAGAATTGACTCCAAAAGCCAGTCTGTATGTTTCTAATGACCTCTTTTGGTCCGTGGTCTCCTGGTTTAGTTTCACATTGTACGGTTTATGTGGAATGAAACATCTAGGCTGCCAACGAGTACACACGATTCCACTGTGTTGTGTTTATGCAATGTGACTGCATCTCGTATAGGGTATGGCAAGCTTTTAAAATTGTTATTCTTTAAAAGAAATGCCAAAGTCTTGTGTAGAGGGGAAATGCACTCTCTGCACTCCACAAAAAAAGGGCTATACATTCTTTCTTTCTCAGGATTTCTTAAGAGATAAAGGGCAATCAGATACCTGACGCTTATTTTTATTCTTCCCATCTTTTGTAAATCCCCCTGGTGGAGCGTAATGAAGTATGAGAATGTTGGAGTTCTAGCTTAATTTTTTTTTAAACTTCTGAACACAGAAAGCACTTCAGGCGAACACACAGCAAAGAAGAAGCTGCCTGTGGGTGCGAAACAGGAAGCACTAGCAGATAGACGCTTGTATAATAGAGTTACGTTTGCTCTTGTTCAACCAGATAGACATCAATTTTAATTAACACGTCTTCTGCTTCAGCTGCTAACATCCCTTCAGCAGTGAGTGGGTTATGTGTTTCCATCCTGCATATACCACCAGCATCACCACCACGTCCTTCTCTAGCTTCCCCCTCCCCTTTCCACACTAATGTTGCAACACAATCTGAAATTTCCTCTTTTCTTTCCTTCCTGCGTTTCTTACAGGTTCCCTTGCGTCAGAAGACAAAAAAGAAAAGTCAAGGTAATGAGAGGCTGTTTTTCTCTTTTCTGGGTTCCTCTTTTGTTATTTTCTTAGTATGTCTTATTCTTGTGAGGGAGAGGATTTTATAGTGCTACTTATCTGGAAGGCTGCTTTTTAACTGCACTGATTCTTGCACCGATTCAGAGAGAAATGACAACGGGCTGTTCCTTTGGACTAAATCCTTGTGGTATGTTAATTGAATCAGAGCTGGAGATCACTGAGGTAGAATGAACTGCCTGCTCTCACACACTAGCGGTTTTCATGTACTTGGCTTAATAGTTTTCTCTGGCTGATTTACACAGATATCTTCTTTCCAGTGCAGCTGAGTGAAGGCAGATACATGCATGCTTCTCTTAACAGGACAGATTGTTAATTTCTGTATAATAATGCCTGCATTGTCTATAGCTTGCTGTTTTGCACATCAGAGTGCCTCTCACATGAGTGTGTATTACTGTCACAGCCACTACAAAACTGAACGAGTTCTGAGTGTGTTTTAAGATGTGCTTGGATGACTTGCTGAGATTGCCAAGGAAGGCTGATATCTTTAATTGACAGCAACATCTTTCCTGCTAATGCACTTTAAACCCAACAGAACATTGTATTTTTAATGGCCCAGGGTTCTTTATCATGAGCCGACGGAGGATATCGTGTAAAGAGCTGGGGCAAGCCGATTGCCAAGGATGGCTCTACAAAAAGAAAGAAAAAGGAGCTTTCATTGGCAACAAATGGAAAAAGTTCTGGTGTGTGCTGAAGGACTCATCACTGTATTGGTACAGCAGTCAGCTGGTAAGTACAGCATCCATCCAGCTCTGAGGGCTGAACAAAGAGCAACTGCTGGGACTCAGCAAAGGGGAGCGAGGGTCACACTGTAAATGCACCCTGGAGATGTACAAACGACCAGGTTTATTCCTCAGCTCTGACATCTTGTAAACTGGGAAGCATCTGTGTGAATGTGAAGCATGCAGAAAAGTCTGTTTTCTAGTTCAGTACTTGTGAAATGTGAAGTTTGCTGTGCTGCTCTTTAAAGGGTTGCTCTTGGCAGGCACTGGTGGCTTTTGAACCTGGGAAAGGTTTTTCTGGGTTAGGCATTTCACAGACACTCTCTGTCAAGACCCAGAACGTGAGCACTTCTTCCCTTCTAATTTATTTTAATAAATCTCTCTGCTGCTTCTTTCTCCATCCTTTTCCACTCTGAGATGATTATGTTGTTTACTTTTAAACTTTTTTTTCTTTATTCTCTCTTCCCCCACCCCAGTTTGCACAGGTATGAGCACTGTGACCTGGTGATGTTTTTACTCCTGGTCTTGCTGATGTCTAATCCAGAGCACCTAATTAAAGGTTCTCATGTTCTGCTGAATTTTAACTTCCTACTCTGATGAGTCAATGCTAGCAGTCAAATCTGCAGGAGAGCACGGTGTTTTGAAATCAAATCTAGATTGCTGCTCGGAGGGTGAGCTTTCCTCAGGTAGAGTGTTGCTCCTCTAGCTGATCCAGCCCTAGCAGCCTGCCCCGCTTACAGAGTGGGAAATGGTCTGGGATAGAGAACAGCAGGACTTGAACTCCCTTTTAATGACAGGTTGTGGCTGAGAGCAAAGAACTGGTGAGTCCTAGAGAACAGCAGCCTTTACTCCAGGCTGTTTCACAGAATGTTAGGGAATGGAAGGGACCTCATAAGATCATCTAGTCCAATCCCTCTGCCAGAGCAGGATTTGCTGCAGCTTGGTTTGGCTAGGCACACAGCGTGTCTTGCCCATAATTATTCCCTTCACTCTGCTCTCTTGCCTCTCAGAAAGCTCCTATCATGTTCAAGTGATGACCAGGCAGAGCCCAGAACTGGGGTGTGCAGAGAACTCAGGGATGCTAGCAACATCCAAAGTTGAAACTCAGCAGCTTCAGTGTGGGGTTGTGGATGGGCATTAGGTTAATTGTAAACAGGCTGTTCTGGCCATCAGGGTATCCCAGGCCAAGGAAAGGATGACAGATTAAATAAATCCTTGCTTAGAAAAGTGTAAGAAAGTAGTGCAGTCTGGCTTGTTTCCAGTTGTTTATTTCTACTGCTGTAATCCCCATTACAAATTTACCTTGTTTCAAGGTACAAATAAAATAGCTTAAACAATAAAAGAAAATAAATCCCCAGACTCTAAACAGAAATCTACTTGCGTAAAGAGCTTTTCACATTCTCCCTTCCGCTGCTAGTACGGAGTTGGGTTTTTGTTTGTTTGGGGTTTTTCATTTTTCTTTGTGTTAATAGAATAAAACCTTGGCCATTTAAAGATTATATTACCTATTCTTTCCTTGTGGTAAAGTGAAAACAGCTCTGCTGATCCTGGGCTATCATTTTTTTTGAGGTGTTGTGGTGGTCTGATTTAGCTTCCTCTGAAGAATAAGTCAAATCCATGTGTAAGAGAAAGAGAAAAAAGAAATAGGGGAAGAAAAAAATAAACCAGCTTTGTTTCTCTACTGCTTACAGTATCTTGGCTAGAAAGACATGGCCTGGCAAATACACTCATTAGTGGCATTCAGCCTCTGCAAGCCCTTATTAGCAATAGCTGTTCCTAATCACTGTTTGTACTCCAGCCAAGCAGTGTTCAGGAAGGTGTGCTGGCTGCCTGCTGTGCCTTTTAGACGTGGGAAGTGGTAGAGAGGAATTATTCTAAGCATTAATTAAGTTATGAGGAAATAGAATGAAGCAAGACTAGGCAAAGTTTGCCTTCTGGGATGAGAAGAGTGGTGGGGAAGAAGTGCATAGTCGTCTATTTCAATTGTTGTGGCCTGGCTGAATTCTGCACTAGTGATCCAGAGAAGCTGTGGTTGTAGTGGTCCCAGTACATCTAGAGAGCAGTCAGAACTGTCTAGGAGAGCTCCTCCTTTTGGTCTGTGACTACTTCCCAGCTGTCACAAAGTGCCCCAGAAGGTATGACTCTGAGGAGCAGCTGACAACCTTGTTCTAGTTTATTTCACGTGCTCGAAGGAGCTCATACATGTTCGTAACACTGTTGGCTCATGCAAGCCCTGACTTCTCACCTATCACAATTATTGTAAACACACCAGCTGGTGCCACCTCTTCACTTTGACTTCTGCTGACTCTTGCACACTATTTTATGTTAAACCCCTGATGTTTCTTTGGCCAAGTACAGCCCTTGCATCACTGCAGATTTGCAGAGTGGCAGTAACTATGGGTGTGGAAAGGAGGCTTGTCCTTGGCTAACATCTGCTTACCTGAATTGAAGAGGTCAGAGTCAAGCTCAGAGCCGTATCTGAGATGAATCAGACCCATTGTTTTTTCACATATATTTTTGCCTCTAGGTGGATGACGCAGAAATAACATTGGCATGTTCACTTGTTTGTTTGATAGTTGTGTTTACTCTCTGTGCTGGCTTTTGTATTGCCTGTGCTTTCACTGCTTTCGGTGGAGTTAAGCCTCAGCCACAGTGAGGTAACCTCGATGACACTCGAGTTCATAGTTGTTTTGAAGGAGGAGAAGTCTGGCTCCTCACGTGCTTGTGGCTTCCTATGGTAGGCCCTTATATAAAGGTTGATGAGAAAGGTGATGAAGGAAGAGTGGGACTGAGGAACCATCCACACTGGCTGCCTGTAGCTCTGTCTGACCAGGTTTGTTCTTGTCAGAAATGAACATGTTTTATTCATGACTGTATGGAAACAGCACTTAACCAGACTCTGGCAACTGTAGCATAGCAACAGGGTGCTGGACCTAACCTTTTTTTTTTTTTTTTTTGATGGAGATGGAGAAAATAGGGAGTGGGTGGAATTTTTACAGGAATGTGTATTTTCCCTAGGTTTGGTTAGGTAACTCCAGCTGCCACTGTGTTCTTGAAGTCTGACTTCAGGTTCCTCCTAAGCTACAGATGTTTCTGTCACTGATTTGTCTTCAAATCTGCATTGTTCATCTGAGACAGATTGTGGGAGGTGATATAGGACACTTGTGGTGACATTTGCAGATGCTAGTTCCTTATATGTAATATAAAACATGTTGTGAAAGCCACAGCTCAAAAGAGGAAAAATAATAGGGGTCCAACTCCCCAATAGTCACGTTCCTCCTTTGCTGAAAGCAAACCAGAGCACGCTGGCAAATCAGATGAGTTTTGGACAGGCTAACTGAGGTACTGGGAGTGGTGAGGTTAGAGCCCTGGTGTTCTCAGCAGGCTTGGGTTGACTGCCCTCAAACCTCTTCCCGTGTTATCTTGCTCTTTCTATAGAGCATGGGTACCACGTGAGCCAGCTGAAGCTCTGTTTGCAGCATGGATGTGCCTCGAGTCTATGCAGAGGAAGCTCCTAGAAGAAAAGTAACTGTTGGTTTTGCGATGGAAACACAGAAACTGTCAGAAAAAGGACCTATGCAGTTAGACTTGCTGGGTGCATTCAGGAGCAACAGAGTCCTTGGACAACTGCTCTTTGTTGGTACTTGATGCCCTCTTTGGAGTATTCTGTGATCTCTGTGTGCAGCTACCTTGAAGGACAAGTGTTTAAAAAGGACCGTGCATGGTCCTGCCTGCCCCTTTAGGAGTTTTAGCCTGCATGCAGAAACCTTGGAGGGCAAAAGCACTCCTGCACAGGCAGAGGGGTGCAAGGGGAAGATGGTCATGTGTCATCCCCAGTTCTTGGCTCCTTGTGCGTGTTATGACTGTTAGGTGGTTTTTGCTGGAAAGGGACGCAGGACTAAATGCATCCGTGTTGTGGGCCTTTACATTAGCTCAGATGGTTTTCCAAGTAGAGTTCAAATACAGTTTTGTGGGTTGTGTTAACCATTGTGGTCATGGGAAATCAGCCAAAAACCATAAAATCATAGAATCATAGGATTGGAAAAGACTTTGAAAGGTCATCCAAGGCAACCCCTCTGCAACAAGCAGAGCTATCACTCACCAGACAAGATTGCCCAGAGTTCCATCCAGTCTGACCTTGAATGTCTCCAGGGATGGGGCCTCCATCATCTCTCCAAGCAGACTGTTCCACACAGCCACCATTCTCAGATTAAAGAGCTTTTTCCTCATGTCTAGCCTCAATCTACCCTTATCCATCTTAAAACCAAGACCCCTCATCCTAACATTACATGGCCTGTTTAATAGTTCTTCCCCCACTTTCATATTGACTCCTTCCAGAGATTGGAAGTTCACAATAAGATCCCCCCAGAAGCATTCTCCTCTTCAGGTTGAACCCCAGCTGTGTCTGTCCTCATACCAAATCAAAGATTGCAGGCTGTGATCCATTGTCACTATTTATCTTGGTTTTTTTTCTCCCCAGCACTCTGCATTTAGATTGGTTCTTGATTTGACATCCTCGCAAGGAGCTGTATAATTGCAGTTTTTATAAAAAGAAACCTTTAACCTTTGAGTTATAGTAGCTGCTTACATGGATGATAAAAAGTCACTGATGTTAGCTGGTTGTGCCCAGAGCTTTGGGAACCTGTGGTTCACTCTCTTCCACAGATTACTCACAGTTCTAAGGTGTTCTTGGCAGAGACAAAAAAGGCTTGAGGGCTCAACTGCTCCTCCAGCTTCCACAGGGGCTTCTGTGGATGGAGCCCATTCTTCTCTAAGTGATCCTGCTTTAGTGGAGGGTGGGCTAACTAGATAATCATTAGAGGTCCCTTCCACCCCCTAGCATTCTATGGTTCTGTAGAGGTACTTTGAATGGAAGACGGGAGCTGTTCTACAGCAGCTACATATTTTCACTTTGCAGCACTGTTTTTGAAAACCTTCCTGCACCACTGCATTCACATCAAACATTTAGACAGATCTATTGAGTGATTTACCAGCTCTCCTACTGCTGCAACATTTAGACAATATATTGAGACAAGCTAAAAAGGACATTTGCCTGATGAATGCATTGCGTGTCATAAACATGTTTGTTTATTTGTGGTGAGAAACTACTACTATGGTTTCTTTTTCTTCAAGTATTTGCAGAGACCATTGCTGTAATTGAGATTATTCTCCTCCAGTTTGGGCAAAGCAAAATGTGCAGGTTTCTGTGTTAGGCTAACCTCCATAAAAACCACAAGAGATAACAGCTTCTTTTAAACATCCTGATTAAATAGGAAATGGGTCAAGGTGCTTCTAATCAGACTTTTTAAAGGACTATTTTACAGCATCGCAATAAAATCTGAAGGAAGTTTGAGTGAAAAGTATGAGTCAAAGTGATTTGAAGCATGCTATTATTTCAAGTTAATTTTTCAAAGAAAAGAAAACATTTAGGACTTCTAGACACCTTTAATGTTTTAAACCATTGTTTTTATTCCAAGGTTGACAAAAAAAATTACTCCCACGAGTTCTATTTCTAGGTTATTTGGAATTCTATTTTCTGACTGCAGTAACACCTAAAAGGTCCTTCTCCCCCCCACCCCTTTAATGATTATAGAACTCTATACACGTCAACCCCATGTTTTCTATTCTATAGATAGCACATCTGAGATGTGTACTTATAGTGCCTTAAAGACAACTCCACCATTATCCTCCTCCTATTCATTCATGCATAAAAAGGAATATTAACCTTTCCTTAGGAATGAACGAATCACTGGCAGAACAAATGTAAGATGTAAATGCACTGAACATAATACTTTACCAACTGGAAATGCTAAATACCGCGTACAACGTCTGGAGGTTTCTCTGTGAAACTGGTAAATGTAGTAAATAACTGAAATCAACAGACCCATCTCCACTAGCAATTCAGAGAGTACTTCTCTAATTTAGATACTTATTGGCTATGGCAGTACTAGAGTCCAAGGTCCATCTACTCGTGGGTGGGAGCCCTCTGGGTGAGTGTCCCCACACTGGCTTACAGGGTCCTGATAATTCATTATTCCAGCCTAAAATTCCAGTTAATGGTAGAGACAGTGACTTATCCAAAGGCTTTGCATGCACTTCATCTCCTCATGAGTGCTTGTGGAGTTTATAAATTTTATAATTTCTCAGCATATTAGAAATGCATAATTATATACATTTCCAATTTTAGACATTTTTTGCATCAACAGATGAAACTAGCTGAGCTGTGAGTGCACTTATAATGTGTCCAGCCCAGACCCCAGTCACTTCACATAGCTTATGAGCTCAAGCCATGGACTTACTGGCGGGTGGGTGAGACAGTACCTGGGTTTACCCCTTCATATGGGGTCTTCTGCATCTCATTTTTGAAAAACTAGGTCTATTGATTCATACTGCAGAGAAACAGCTGGTATTGTCTATATTTCTCATCCATCAATATGTGTTATAATGGTTTGGGTACCTCATGAACTGCTATCATTTTACCCCAGGGAGTTTAGTCTCACTAAATTCCAACCCATGGAATGAAGCAAAGGCTTCCCAAGGCTGGTTCTGAAACAGCTTGACAGGTACAAATGTTATCAGAAAACATTAAACAACCACAAAAGCAACTAAGAACTTTTTGGTGAAAATAAAGATATCTTGCAAAATAGAAAATTTTTGACCCAGATGCTGATAAACTTCATTGTTTCTTCTGTACTGAAAGAAAAGTAAACAAAACCCAACCAAACCCTGCCTTTTGCTGCTGCTTTTGATTTTTCTGGTTTGTCCTGAAGCAAGTATATCCATTTACTGGTGAAGATGCAAACTAGACATGATCGATTGTATACCAAAGGACAGATGTGCAGAGGTGTGGGGAAGCCACCCACTGAAAGTTCCCTTCTGTATCCATATTTCGCTTCTCAGAGATTCATACTTCCAAGAATTCAAGCTCTAAAACTCCTCTGGATGAGCATCTTTTTATAGTCTCTTCATAATCATGCATAACGTGACTTGAGATGCTGTCAGTCATCTTCAATTACCCTCTGTCTTTGTAATTGTTGTGTATACTTTACCTCCTATAACTCAGTCTACGCTTTCAGAATTTTAATGTGCCTAGGGATAAGGGCTGGGAGCAGGAAAAAAGTGATTCAGAAAAGAACAATTTCTGGATTTTGGAAAGTAGCTTTTCCTGACACAGTGTTATATGTGCTGCAGACTTTTATCTCCATTATTTCTTCTCAGTCTAATTATGGCTGATCAGGTGAACATATAGAGATGCATTACAGGAAGATGTTTCAGCTGCAGGCAGTAAGAACAAGAATTTGAAGCTATCTGATAAACTCAGTTTTGCTCGAGCCTCTTTGCCAAGGGTTAGTAAACCCTCTACCACCCAGAAAGAAGTGACTACATTTGAATGGTCTACATTAAAAGCGTCTTCATTAAAACACCTATTTTTTGCTACTTCTGGAACAATGCCTGCAAATTTCTATGGGGAACAATAGCTAAAGCTATCTGAGTCTGGTTCACAGTGTTGAACAGCAGAGCTCAGCTGCGTGGGACTGTCCCCTTGTGTGAGTTCACCTCCTGGCATGTGAGCAGCTGGCATTGCCACCCATACATACAGCAGCACAAGGTGACCCTACAAAATGGTGCTTGTTGGCCACAAAGGGACTGGATTTCTTCACCTTCCCATTGCTTTAATTCTTGGCTTTATCCAAACCTAAATATTGCCCTTGACAATTTCAGATCTGTATTAATCCTGAATCCTAGATAATGGGGCATGTATACAAATGATTTGAGATCAGGGGAGTCTATCTCTGTGCTCTTGCAGGAGTTGAGCATCCTTCCTCTTCTGGGCACTCTGATGTGTGGAGGTGTATGACAGTTCTTGGGCTCACACCCTGCCATTGGCACAAACGGGACTGGTGGCTTTCTAGCCTCAAGGACTAGCACAAACAGTAACTGGTATAGGAAGATTTCTTGTTCCCAAATATCAGCTCAAACATCGGGTGTTAATCTGTCCCCATGGTGATAAGCATACGTTTTCACACTACAAAAAGTTGTCAAAAACAAGCACTCGAATGTGAAATGTCTTTGAGCACTGGAATCTGGTATCCTACCAACTGGTTGAAGTGGTGATGATGTTAGTTTTATTTTTTTTTCATTGCAGGCTGAGAAAGCAGAAGGATTTATCAGACTTCCAGACTTCAGTGTGGACCGAGCAATTGAATGCAAAAAAAAGCAGTAAGTTTACCTCTTGCCTCACTTTTCCATAATTTTTATAAGGAACTTGATCTCAGTAGTTGCCTGACAATGAGGCTGTGGGGAGCTCTTCTTTCTTGTATAAACAATGAGGTATTAATTGAGCTACTGAGAGAAAACCATATTGCAAACACATTTTTGAAAGCCCTTTGCCAGATGTGTTGTGCTGAAGCTGCAAACAAAATGTAGATTAGTATGCCAAGTTTCATTGTTCCTTAGTTCACTGAATATGAATAACTTGTCGTCTGTCTTAGATAGCTTCTCTTTGGTGGGGAGGTCGATAGTGGTGCACGCGATGCTGCTTCCTTTCAAGTCAAGATTATTTGTTAGGCTGCTGCGGTGCATCTGAGCTTGGGCTATTCTTGAAGCCCTGCATTTCCCGTGCGAGGAATAAAATCCTTGTTTAGTAGGATATGCATATTCTCTCAACTCCACACGCAGCAGTGACTGCCAGCTGCTTCCAAAAACACCTCAAAGTTGTGGATGAGTGTTGCTGCTATTCAAATCTATGAGGGTCGTAGTAGTTTTTATTCTGTGCCTCAAGAAGGCTGCCTTCTCTTCAGTTCTCATGCTAGTATTAGCTGTAGGTGTTGTTGGGACACTGGGCTTGACTTCTTCAAAGAAAGGGAACAGCTACTGTGAGTATGGGGAGCTCCATCTTGTTTTCTCAGAGAAAACACTGAGTGACACAATGTAGAACCACAAGAAAATGCTGCCCCTCAGTTCTGCAGCTGTTGGCTGTCAAAGACTGGGAGGAAAATGTATGCTATCACTTATTTGGTTCTTCGTATGTTAGGAGAAATGGGACTGAGTGGAGCTCATGCTGCCATGGGGCAGTCACCTACACAGTCTCAACACCAGAGACTATGTTCAAGGAAAAGACAGCACTCTGAAAAGTCTTAGTGGTAGCTACTCCACTGAAGAATAGTCTGGTGCCAAAGCCCAGAGGTTAACTACTGGAGGTAGTCAGGGTGCTACCTCTGTTTTGCTTGTTTCAAACCTGCCATCTAATTGACTCTTTTGTGCCTCCTAAAACTTGTCCTAGAAAAAACAGTGAAGAGTGGGTCTCTATTCTCCTGCTGAGATCTTATTGTTTCACTTCTCCCTTCCCTCAAGTAACAGGTTTCCATGTTAGGCTGTAGGTTTTTAGCCTGATTGCTCACTCATGGAATCTGTTCCACGCCTCGGGTCACCCCTGCTGCTGAATCTTTCCCAAGTTCACTGTGCTTTTTCAAGCCAGAGGGGTGGGGGGGAAGGAAAAAGCACAGATTATTCAAGACGTGGCCACAAAACAGAATTATGCCATGGCGTAATGAAGATCTTCATTTTATTCTTCATTCAATTTTTTTTTATTTCCTGTAGTTTATATAATCTGACTAACGTGTGGCCTAGGAAATGAGCTAAAAATAGACTGTATTTTTAGCTAAATTAGCTAAACTAATTTGTAGCAAAACTAGTTTTAAGGAAAGGTCTATATGAATGAATAAGCCCTTCTGGGTTATTATAGTGGAGTGAATAAATATTTTAGAATAATTAATTCAGCTATTTTTTTTCTTTTCTTATGTAAATGATTCTTCTTTCTATCTTCTCTATTTTTCTTTTCTTAAAGTGCTATTAAGATCAGCCACCCACAGATCAAGACATTTTATTTTGCAGCAGAAAACGTTCTGGAAATGAATACGTAAGTAGGAACAACTGGCCATGTTCCACCCTTATCACACCTGAGAACATCCTCTGAACATTCATTCTCTTACTTGATGATAAGTGGTTGTTGACAAAGTTGTTTGGGGGATTACTGTGTCTCTTGTTTTCTGGTCATTGTATAGAAGGAAAATGCTGCAGTTTGTTCACTCATGACAGCTGAAATCAGAATCAGGTTATTAGCCTTGATACTAATCTTCCCAATAACTGATGGTATAAATCCTTTCAATTTAGAGAGGTGCAAAGATTTCATAGCAAGTTCGTCACTGACGTGAGAGGAGAAGGGAAAGAGAAGGAGAAGCTTAATGCAGTTTTATCTTGGAAGTGATCTAGGACTAGAACCAGTAGCATGTTCATTAACAAGGAAAGTTAAAGGGATAGAAAGGGCTGTTTCTTCAATGTAAGTAAACACTTTAGTTCAGTGCCAAACTATGCTGCAGTTAAAAGATCCTCATGACAGATCAGAAATTTTCTTTCCACAAATATCTGTAGAAATAACAACGTATTCATGTAATTTTTAATGCAAAAAAAAGAAAAGGAGATGCATTGCCTGCCATTTTAGAAACCACTGAGCCATCAGAAATAAATACTATTTGATATTGATCAAGTTTTGGCTGATTTAGTTACCTCTCGTATCTTCTTGGTCTGACTTCTTCAGGCTGCAGTCTGCTCCCAGTGCTGGGATGAAACGGCTACTGCATTAAATGGTCAAATGCTGGACACAAAGCAGTAAAATTTAAATGGAAAGGGTGCTCCTGTAGTAGGTCAGGATTTTTATTGCTCTGCTGGTGATCCTTGGGAGAATCTTCATAGGCCACTGCCTGTTCTTTCCTTCTACAAAAGAGACCTCATATGGATTTACCACAACGGAGAAGGTCAGATGTTGAAGGAGCACGTGTGACCCTCTAAATGACTATGGATACAGAGCTGTACACTGTACACAGTAGTGTCTGTGCATGGATTATGCATTCACAAGGCTGTAGCCCATAGAAGTATGCAAGTAAATGTGGATGGAAGGCATGTGTTGCCTTTTGCAACTTGAAGCAGTACAGACCATACCGGTAGGGAGATAACCATCCATTTCTGTGTCTCTGTGTTATCTACCAGAATTCCTGAACAGAGTGAGAACTTCTTGGGGCAGATGGGAAGATGATGACTGAGAATGAGACACTGATGGAAAGGAGTATTTCCTTAGAGAGGAACTGTGTTTGACAGAGAAGAGGGGAAGGTAAAGGAAAAATAGAGCTAATGGAGGACATTAGTGAGTGCTAACAGCCTTGGGAGCACAGATGGAAGTTCATGCTGTCTGAATGACAATTTTGAAATGTTTAGTCTCATGTGAGTGAGTGATTGAAATCTTTGCAGGTTTTCCAGCTCTTATGTCCCCAGAATGATTTTCTTCAAATACCATTTCTAAAGTAAATTTCATTTTGGCTTAAAGCTAGGTAGCCCAGCATTAGCCCAGCTTACACTGTACTGCACTAATACTAATTCCTCACTGTTGTAACTGATGATGTTTTCCTTGGCAAAGTATAAAATGCATGCATTTAATACATAAAGTACATGCATACTCATGCGTATGTCAAAACATATTAGAAGACGTCTGTTCTCTTGGCTCCAGTCCCACAAATACATATGCATGTGAGTGAACTTACTGGGGTGTTTGCATGTGTCGAGTTACTGGTGCGCATAAATACTCAACATATCCTGACCTTTTGTAGCTCTTCATGTGTAGATATCCATTAAATCAGTAGTGGATTTATTAATGCACTCATTTGCTTCATTAATTTGGCATGTATCTGCTCTTGTCATGCACGCATAAAAGCAAATGTGCTGGCTAGCTGTGTGCATTTGTCTGGCCACTTGCATGTGGTTCCTAGTAATCGATCTGACCTTATGGTTAGTGACGTGCTGGACTTTTTAGCAAACCTTTTCTATTATTAACTAATTTGTATATTTAAAATTTTACCTTTTTTATTTATCAGGTATGATTAGTTGATAATAGAAAGTCAATAATCTACTCTTACTGAAATTCTCTTGAATTGTGTGGCTGTATTGGTCACACTGTAAAAATCCAGTTACTTTGAAGCTGATCTTGTTAACAAATTTCTCACTGCTTCATTAGAATCAGGATTAGATACGTCATGCATCTTAATTCCTAACCTTGATACATTCCCTATATAGGCCTTGAATTTTAATCTGAGAGGCTTGACCTCTTAGTTGTTAGTTTCTTAAAACCTGGGTAGATCTGAATGACAGGCAAGCACAGTACCTGAAAGCATATCTAGGTATAAAACAGTATGTCCAGGTATAAATCAATGTATCTAGCACTAGAAAAATTCATTCATCTAGGAAGAGAAATGTTGGTAGCTTGAAGCAACACAACTAAACCCAAAAGTACACAGGGAGCCAGAGAGACTGTTTTTAAACGACTTAAGTTCTTAGACTGTGTTGTGATAGCTTTGGCCAGGACAGCAGACATCATCTTCTATGGTTCCTATGCTTTTTGCTTCTTCTCAGGTGGATGATACTTCAAATAGCAGGACAAAGCCACTGAGTTTGTGTTACAGCACACATACTTCAGCTTCCATCAGTGCAATCCCTCCATTAGCAGTGGTGCTTCTTTCAGCATCAGAGAAAATATGATGTCCCAGGCAACTAGTCCTGCTCATCTCAGAGAACATTAGTATACGCATAGCTGGTACCTTCATTTCACGAAGATGATCTAAGGAATAGAAGCTGTTGACATTAGGTCTTTATGTTAATGAGAATAGGTGTTCTGATGTAGAACTCATCTGAATGGGGCAGAACTCTGTCCACACAGCGTGCAACTATCCCTAACTGTGTATTTCCTCTGTTTTGAACACAGATGGCTAAGTAAGTTGGGGATGGCTGTAGACCCTCAGGCGTCCAATGGAAAGAACGAGGAAGGTATGCTCCTAATGGTGGTTAACTACATCATGTTCTTCATGGTTTTTCTTGGCCTAATTGTTGTCAGTTGTTTTCTCTCCGTGAAGGCATATTCCAGGAGTTGTGCTGTGGCCTGGGAGTCCACTAGCTTGGGAACATCTTGTGCAGTGTAAACACATATGTAGAATTTCCTCTGGTCTAGGGGTTTCCACAACAGCACTGTTGGAAGGGGTGGTAGTGGTATACTAAAGTCCATGGGATCCAAGCCAAGGAGTTCATTGTGGAATGAGTAATTTTAAATGTTCCCTAGCACTTTATTATCTTGGTGTGCACACTGACCTAGTAGAGCTTTCTGGTGGGAGGATATCTGCACCTGAATCGCTAATCTGGGCAGAGGACAAAGCAAGTTACCTGTCAGACTGCTTGGAGAAGCTACTGGTGAGAACATGGGAGCTGGTTTAGAAGGAGAAGCACTGGGGATAACATGTTAGCAAACCAGGGGCAGAGGTTCCTCCTCTGACATGAGGAACAGATATAATCTTCTGGGCTTTTGAACAATTTCTAGAGCATCACTGCCTTTTTTAGAAATCTTTGTGAAGTTGCTTGTATGAAGAAGCAGCTGGTGTGTGTTGTGTTATGAACGCACACTACAGGTGATGCAGCCTGTTTTGTCTAAGTTCTGAAATCCTCTCTGCATCCCCTATGCTGTTTCCCAGAATAAGGTTGTGGTTTGTGTCTAGTCTTTGGACATGTGATTCCATTATCGATTAAAAATTAGACACACAAAAGGCTTCATTCAGTGACCTTGGGAGCAGGTTATCTCCTTACCCTGCAATAAATAAAACATAGCCAAGACTTGCTCAGTTTTTGTATCAGGTGGCCCAGTTTCCTCGTCAGAAAAAGGGGATTCTGGTGTCAAACACCTCCCTGTTTTTCCCATAGGATTTGTCACAGGTTTTCCAGCAACGGCCTTGAGTTGGGTTCAGAACCCCACCAACAAGTGGGTGGATGAGCTCTCACAGAGGCATTTTAGCAAAATGCTGTCATTACCCACAGCCACTGCTGTTCCTGCTGACCTGCTTCTCCTCTCTGTATCACACACCATAACTCTTCAGTCTTGGCTCTGGTTATGGCAGCTCTCATATTCATATACTTCCTATGTGTTTTAACACCTGCCTCGACCCCATTTGCCTATTTAGAGTCTCAGAAACAGCTGTTGGTTCTTTCTTAGACCTTCCATATCCCTAAAAGGGGAGTTGTAGTAACAATAAGCTCCTACTAAGAAGTTATCCAAGAAGGTGTGAACAGAGCCTTGACACAGGCCTTACTGCAGCCAGCCTCAGCCTTTTATTCTGTGATGTCCCCGTACGTATTTCCCCTAAACAGAATAGCAGCTGTGCTATTCACGTCCCTATAATTCTGCAAACAGTACAGGGGAAAGAGTAATGAATCTCAGAGTGTTACACTGTGCTAACATCATATAAACATCTCTCTTGTGGATAAAATTCTCTCTTAAAACTTTGCTCCCTTTACATTGTGGTTCTAGACCCCCAAAATGAAATGATGCAAAGACAGTGTGTGGGTATTAATGTGCTTAAAAATGAGATCATCAGAGGTGAGACCATGCTGACACACTGCTTTCTAGTGGTGTGGTGTGAACCCATGAAGTACTGCTTTTATAAAGTACTGCCAGGACACAAACATCCCTTGGCCACTGCAGGGAGAGCTGGAATGTTCCTTTCACCGGAGAGACACAGATGTTCTTGGGCGCCTTGCAGTGCAGTACAGAGTATCAGTTCCAGTGGAGACCACAGTAGCATCCTCAGCTCTCACTGCACCTTGTACTCACATTGTTTTCATTAAGCTTTGTCCATGTCTTTACAAACTGTCATGGCACCAGCTCAGCTGTGCTGGAGTGAGTGCTGTCACTCTTTATGGTGCAGGACGCAGTACCTGCTCCTGTGAAAGAATGCTGAGCACAGGGAGATTTGTCAGAGGGCAGTGACCTTGACCAGTGGTCACAGCCAGGCCTTGGGAATAGGAATCAGCAACTTACTACTTCCTCTTTTCTGTCTGATTTTATCAATTTGATATGTTCATTAGTGATGTTGACAGTGGTGAGTTGTATGGGGGTTTGTTGTAGGGGCTTTGGACTAGATGATCTTTGGAGGTCCCTTCCAACCCTATGGTTCTATGATTTCATTAAATTTTTAAAAGTATCTGGGAAAATACTTTCACCTGCTACACAGACAGCTGAAAGCAGTGACATGGCTGCCTCTCTGCCATGTGTTGGGAAGTACTGAAGATCTATTGGGTTCTTTACTAAAGAAGAGTGTATAGTCCTAGAGTACTGCATTTGCTCTCAGAACTAGCTCTGCACACGTACTGCCATGCTGCAGAGTGCCTGTGAGACTTACCATGTGATGGCAGAAGATTGTCATTAGGCTACTCTGCAGTTTCCAAAGAGCCATGTGAACAATCTGTATTCTCCAAAATACTAATGCCAGTTTCTATCTCCAGGAAAACTTAGTGGTTATAGAGATTAAGGGACAGAATCTGCTCCCTATGACCTGTCCTCCTAAATTATACTACAAATACAAGGGTTACTTGGTTGGTTTTGGGTTGGACTGGATGATCTTTAAGGTCATTTCCAGCCTCATCATTACTGTGCTACTGTGGTAAATCACAGAATCATTTTGGTTGGAAGAACCTTTGAGGTCATCAAGTAATCAGGAAAAATGTTGCTAGAAAGTAGTGTAGCATTACCAAGAGTGGGTCAGTTTTCACTGCTGGGGACATGGAGCTGTTTATGCTGCAGTCCTCAGCTCAGAACATCAAACTTGTTAGTCTTTGGTTAACACAGCACTGCAAAGAATGAACAGACGTTGGTCTAACACTTTGGCTTTGCTCATTTTCCATGTCTACCTCAGAATGCTACAGTGAAAGTGAGCATGAGGAACCAGAAATAACAGACACACCACCTCCCCCCTACACAGTCCAAACACCTTCTCCTTCTTCGGTAAGTAATTGGCTTGTTTCTCATTTGCTAGCCAGTTGGAAAGGAACGTACTGGGGTGGTGCATCTTCAAGGAATAACGTTAAACAGCATCTGGAAATGTTCACCCTATGTGCTCGTGAAATGAGGGTGCATTGACTGCCCCTGCCCCATGGCAGAGCAGGCAGTTGTAGCAGCATGTGCTGCTGGGACCCTGACACTGTAAAGGCTTCCTCAGATACAGACACTATGCCTCACATACTCTCTGTAGCTGTTCTTTCCAAAGTGTTTAATGCACTGCCCTGAACTAGTTTTTCCATGCTATTCTTTATTTTTAATCAGTCCTTAATCTTCTTTCTTTTTGTGACCCCAATGGCACCATCAAACGGATTTGTATTGAATTATTGAATGAGCTGTGCTTAAGGTTGCTGGGCTTGAAGCTGCTTTGGGCCTCTGTAGTGACAGAATTGGTTCTTTTCCTCCACTTCTGAAAAATAGACTGTGAAAAGAAGACAATAAGCATCTTTCCCAAATCTATGCTATTCTTCTCTCTTGCATCGTTGCTCAGGATATTCCTTCCTGCCTGATTTAATTTCATAACTTAGAAGGAGCACTGTGAGGAGATTTAGGGGGTCCTTCTCCCTCTCAGCTACTACCTGAAGGGAGGTTGTAATCAGCTGGTGACTAGAGACAGGACAAGACAGCAGAGCTTGAAGCTGCAGAAGGGGAGGGTTAGGTTGGATGTTAGGAAACACTTCCTGATGGAAAGGGTGATCAGATACTGGAATGGACTATCCAGGGCAGTGGAGCAGTTGCCATCATTGGAGGTGTCTAAGGACAGACTGGCTGTATCACTTAGTTCCATGGTCTGGGTGATGTGATGTCAGGATATAGACTGGACTTGATGAACTCAGAGGTTATTTTCCAGCCTCAATAATTCTGTGATTCTGTGCCTCATTAGGAGTGTCTGTGGCTTTACTGGTGTGGTGTGTGTGTGTTCCTGCATGGCATGCTGACATGACATCCAGTGGCTGGGGTGGGTGCAGATGCAGTGAAGTAGGAAGAAATTTGAAGTGTACAGATGAACTGGAGAAGCTTGTACTGTCCCGGGCAATAATAAAAGGAGATGTCATGCCCAGGGTTGCCTGTCTGGCAATCTGTAACCGACAGCATAAAACTGAGCATATGTCACTCTGTCACCCATTTGTCCTGTCCTGTGTCAGTCAGATAAGTCACTCATGAAACAGTTGTGTAACACTGATCACTATGAAACAACCTGCCTGGTACTTGGGGGTGATGTATTCTTTGCTGCATCAAACATGATTCTGTATTGCCTCTACTCACTGCAAGTTATATGTGGCTGAGTGGCTGTAAAATCAGGAAACATCGAAACCTGAGCAATACATTTCTAAGAGTTAATCTGGGCTGATGGCTGGTAATGAAGCATCTTGAATTTTACACGGCAGTGGCTTGCCTTTGAGAGGCTGTAGATGTCTTTTCCATCTGCTCAGCTTTGAATGAATGCCTGCGTTCTTCCAAATGATGAGTTTTAAGCAGGTGCTGTTTTGTACATTCTATTTTTCTGGCTACTTTCAGCTTGTCAGTCTGCTGCAGTAGAGGCAATCTCCAGTTGTCTCTTTCCCATATGATTTTCCCAAGTGTGTTTTAGCAGGATATGTATGGGAGATAGGCAGCGGTGCAGGTGCAGAGGGACCCTGAGGGATTCCTCAACCTTTCCCTCACAGATTAAAATCTCTTTCCCCATGGACAAAATTTAGTGCTTCCTGAGCAAAGTTTTCATCTTTTCACCCCAAAATTAGCCCTAAGTAGAATAGCTGCCAGCTGTCCTATGCTCAGCTTGCTTGCATTGGCACAGAAACAGTTTGGTACCAAAGTAGCTGGGTTTGTCTGCATCAAAGTCTCCTTTCAAATATCCGTTTCAATGCCTCTTTCCATTCTGGATTAGTATTGGAGCAAGAAAACCATTGGAAGGATTGGGAAAACACCACTTCTGCAGGGAAGTCAGTTCTCAGTTTACTCAGGAACGAAGTGGAGTACCTGACTGTCTTGGGGAAGGCTGGTTAAGTGTTGCTTGCTGCCTGTTTGTTTATTCTCTGCAGAGCTTTTGAACCAAGCTGTTGAGGTCCTAAGTATATGATGCATTTGTGTTGATGCTCTGGGGGTGCATTACTTTTGGAAGGCTTGCTTGGATATTTCCAGATTGCTATTGGAAGAGGCACTCATCACAGAAACCCAGACTAGCATCAAGAATGCCACAGGCATTGGCTGGAGTTCTTTACTTTTGATCATTCTGATATATTTTCGAAGTGGAACTTTTTCCTCCTGAATGCCA
Source organism: Upupa epops (assembly GCA_013397515.1). Taxonomy (NCBI): domain Eukaryota; kingdom Metazoa; phylum Chordata; class Aves; order Bucerotiformes; family Upupidae; genus Upupa; species Upupa epops. Next base: position 89,869 of record VZRI01012739.1, on the reverse strand, counting down.
AAGGGAAATGCAAAACAGGAGTTAGGACCTAGTGAAACTCTGGAACATCAAACCAATGCTGTTTTAAGCAGAAAGGCCTTCAAGCTTTGAGAGATCAACTTCAGATTGAGAATTCAGTTTGAAAACTAACAGCCACCTGTTTTGTTGTAGTTCTAGCAGTTTGAATTTGCTGTTCTGTTCTCAGCTGACCCAAACCACTCTGAAACTTGAAGAGACAAAAGCAGAGATCATGAGCTTTCTCTGTCTATGTGTGCCTTTGTGTATTGTGGGAGAAAAAAAGCAAGTGAAGAGCACATAAATTTTAACATCTGTAGGGCAAAAGTTAAGCTGAGCCCTCTGCACAAATTTCTGTGTACGTGAATGGATTTGCAGTTCCAAACTTGACAACTATGTTGAGACAATAGATGGCAGAGGTCCTGAAGAGAGCAGTTGAGGTGTTATATGGAGATCATTTTCTCTTTAAAAATTGCCTAGAGACTCACTGATCTCCAGTGGAATCCTTGTGTTCTGCTGGTTCAAGCACATGCTTTTACAAATAACCCCAAATAGAGATTTATTATGAGACGGATCATTGCAAATCTTGCAAAGGTATCAATCAAGTACGTTAGGTAAACGTTTGTCATGCCAAAGAAAAGAGCCCCAACAACATATATATATACATATATATAGAAAGAAACACATTCTGGCCATTACCTTTGTTCCCACATTTTTTGTTTAATGCACAATGAAAATGAAAACAAAAACATATGCCGCTCAGTGAGAAGCAGTTTTTGTTTCAATAACCCTTTCTTTACACGAACCAATGCCAGAAAACTAGAGATGAGACCTAACATTTTCCTTTCCTGTCTTTAAACAATTGAAATGAGACCCTGCAAACTATGGACTGCTCAGGGAAGGGGTGGAGTTGCCATCTCTGGAGGAGTTTAAGAAAAGATTTGATGTGGTACTTAGTGCCATGGTCTAGCTGATGTCATGGTATCAGTTCATAGATTGGATTTGATGATCTCAGAAATCTTTTCCAGCCTCAGTAATTCTGTGATTCTATGTGAACAAGAGCTTTTGCAGTTTGGTTGTTCTGCTTGTCTGAATGCTTCAACAACTTGTCTTTGTGCCTACTGCTCTCAGAAGAAATGCTTCAGGTGACCTGTAATTTTATCACTTGTGCATCTAGTTCATGAGAGCATCCAGTTTGAGAGAGTTGGGGCTGTTCAGTCTGGAGAAGAGAAGGACTCAAAGTGACCTTATTGTGGCCTTCCAGTATCTGAAGGGGGCTACAAAAAAGCTGGGGAGGGGTTTTTAGGATCTCAGGTAGTGACAGGACTAGGGGGAATGGAGCAAAGCTGGAGATGGGGAGATTTAGACTTGATGTGAGGAGGAAGTTCTTCATTGTGAGAGTGGTGAGAGCCCAGAATGGGTTGCCCAGGGAGGCGGTTGGGGCTCCAACCCTTGAGGTTTAAGGGTGGGGTGTCCCTACCCACTGCAGGGGGGTTGGAACTGGATCCTGTAGTCCCTTCCAACCCTTTCTGTAACTGATTCTGTAACATCTTCCCAGAGAGGGAGATGGGGTGCTGGAGGGACTGCCTGGGGGGATTTGTGGAAGAAGACATTTTAAACCCATCTGGACCTGGTTGGGGTGTCCTGCTGTGGCAGGGGGATTGGACTTGATGATCTTTCAAGTTCCCTTCCAATCCTTGATGATTCTATAATCTATTTATCCTTTGCCTTAGGATGCATTTCTGAAGGGCTGTTTTTATAAACAAAAAGATTCATGAACACAATGTTGTATTTCTCATATTAGGGATATAAATAGCTACATATATAATGATATATATTATATATAAAAATTCAGTTTTGGTTGTTCCCACAGAGTTTGGCTTTGAAAATTTACAGAAGTAAGAAAGTGCTACAAACAAATGGTGACCTTCAATCTAATAGTGCTCATCCTCATCTTTTGAGCAGATTAACAGCTTCATTAGTATCAAGCTACAACTAATTTAGAAACACAGGAAAGCTTTGCTTTTTTTTCAGTGAAAACAGCAACACTGAATTGTGCAAAATTTATATCAGTACTGAAAAAATGGTGGCGGTTGGTTTGGTTTGTACGAATACATCTTATTTCTGGTTTACCAGCTTCAAATTAACTACTCCAGGTTAGCGTCTTAATTGTTTGCAGTCATCTTGGTTTCCCTAGCAACACCTTCTCAGTTATTTCCCATTTATCTTTGCTGTAAGCCTTACAAAGGTCTATCCTATGTATGCATCGAGGGCAAAAATCATTCCAGGATTGTGCTGAGATTATGTTTCTGGCATTGGCCAGTAGCGGGCAATTTGCAAGCGTAAATTTCTACAGCACCAAATACAATGAATCTGGTTTTCTTCTTGTGCTCTCCTTGGGGTCTTTGTTAGTTTCTGCTAAAAGCTTTGTTATTAGACTGTCTCCTTTGTCTTCCACTAATCCTCTTGTGGATATTTGTCTGTGTATTGGTGAGTGTATTATTGGTGAGTTTGGCTCTCTTAGCCCATCTTTCAGTGACTAAGAAGTAGACTGGTGCTAGTGTTTTGTTGAAAGTTGCTTTTGGTGGCCAGACAATGATACAGCTCAGTTGATGTAAGCACCTACTGTAGGCAAAACCTTGGGCATCTCTATGCTTGTCTGGGAAACTAAGTACTTAAAACTTTGTTCTTTCTCTCAGTCTTTCTTTATATGAAAATGTGCATCTATCAGACACTCATTCAACTCCTAGCTCCTAATGAGACGTCTTCTGGAGTACTGTGTCCAGTTCTGGGCCCCTCAGTTCAAGAAGGACACAGGGTGCTGCTGGAGGGTGTTTAGAGCACAGCAATGAAGATAATGAAGGAGGTAGAACAGCTCCCTTATGAGGAAAGGCTGAGGGAGCTGGGTCTCTTGAACTTGGAGGAGGCTGAGGGGGGACCTCATTCATGTCTATAAATACATAAGGGGTGGGTGTCAGGAGGATGGAGCCAGGCTCTTCCCAAGGTCATCTGGTGATAGGACAAGGGGTAGTGGGTGCAAGCTGGAACAGAGGAGGTTCCATAGAAATATCAGAAGGAACTTCTTCCCAGTGAGGGTAACGGAGCATTGGAACAGGCTGCCCAGGGTGGTTGTGAAGTCTCCTTTGCTGGAGACAATCAAGACCCACCTGGATGTGTTCCTGTGTGACTTGGTCTAGGTGATCCTGCTGTGGCAGGGGGATTGGACTAGATCTTTTGAGGTCCCTTCTGATCCCTTATGATTCTGTGATTACTGTTAGATGCCTCTGAGACCTCTGTGGTTGTATGTGGTCTTGTTGATGCAGGGTGACAAGTACAGTGTGGAGGATCTTACGGTGTTCCGATTTATAATGTGCTTCCAGCGATGTTTGAGTCCCTTTCCAGATTCACGTGCTGAATGATGAATCTTAGCATGTGAACCATTTGCACTTTCCTGCCCTCTGCTCCATGACTGTTTGTTTTACCTTTCCACAATCAACTGCCATCATATTACCCATTAGCCTTCTTGCTCATGTGACTGATTCATCCCTGGAATGAAGCTGGTAAAATAGCTTTGTGTGCTGAGGTTAATGTACTTCAGTTCTTGAGCCCATTCCTGTCTGTCTGCGGGTATGGCATTGATGGATTTGTAGAAATCCTCAAGACAACCTCATGCTTTACGGCTAATTCAGTTTATCTTCTGCACTCTTAAACCAATGAAGTGAAGACAAAGTAAAGGGTGAGCATGTATTACAGACCTGGCATGGAAGGCTACATTCGACACAGTATTTTCCATTGCTCTTTCATTTCTGTGCACTGTCAGGTTTTTATCTGCTTCACCTCTGGCTTCCCTCTACCTTAGTTTCTGAAGTCACTGCTCTGTAGGAGTTTGGCTGCTGTACCTCAGGCTGTTTGGAAGGATAATTGATCAGATTACATTAATCAGCCCTTCAGCTACTTATGACATGTAGAGCCCAGGAACAGCAATAACTTGGAAATATTTTTTCTTTTTTCCCTCCTCCCCCCGCAATTGTTTCTGAAAGCAGAACCAACAGAAGTCTTCTTTCACCTCAACTTTGACAAGTGAAGCATCTTGTTCTCTCTCCTCTCCTGAAAGCACGTTCAACTCTCAAGAGTCGTCTTCTTCCTCGATGTCCAAAGAGGTTTATTCCGAAAGGCAGTCCTGGCTTGACCTAGTTAACAGCTCTGGCACAGAAGAGGGTGGTCAGCCCTTAACTTTCTGTGTACAGATTCACTCTAACGAACCACCAGAAGTAGACTGTGGAGAAGCAGCAGAAAGCCAGGAAGTCCAGCTTTCCAAACCCAGTGGTGGATTCCAAACCTCACTTTTAGGTCCAGATACGCATTGTCTGGCTGTGCCAGATACAACAGGACCCAGACCCGTAGCCAAAGGTGAGATAATGAGACGGTTTTCTTTGCAGAGCTATACTGTGTGGGAGTACAGGAATTGGCCTTTCCCCTTCCTTCCTTCCTTTATGGTTTTCACTGAACATTATATTTGATGTATTGCACATTAAATACGTAATCTGGTATCTAATTGCTAAGTACCTTTAAGATTTTTCACAGACTTTACCTATTTGTTAAGATATATGGAGTTTTATTATAGGTGCTGACATAGACATATTTCTTCTAGCTTTCTTTATTTCACAACATCTGTCTTTCATTAGGTAGGATTGAATCAAAATTGCAAGCCAGTGCATTGCAGAACTGACACCTCAGGGAAAACAGCATGTCACAGAGTCTATCACAGAATCATCAAGGTTGGAAATGACCTTCAAGATCATCAAGTCCAACCTACAGCCCCTAACCACAAACCCATCTCCTGAAACACTGTGCCCACTTGTTTTTTGAACATGTAGGATGCTGTGAACATAGGATTAGGTCATTCCTAGTTTAAAAAAATAAAAGCAGATGCATTTAATTCCAGTACATATTTGCCGTTTATTTCATTGAGCTTCATTGTAACTACAGGGAAACTACTGCAATTCTGAATCAGAAAGTTCATTAAGACTGGATTTTGTTGAAGCAAATGGTCATCTGCGTAGGCATCCTCCTACCCGAATGCACTGTGAAATTAAAAAGGTGGCATAGATTCGGATTTGGTTGTTGTTACTGTTAAGAACTCTCCTGTCATATGGAGACAGTGTGTCTTGCCTTTTGGACTAAAAGCAGTTGAAGCACAAGGTGTTTCCAGCATATGATATGCTGAAATGAGAAGATGCTCAGCATGCTGGCTGGAGAGGTAATACAGCAGGAAACAAAGATGTCCCTGTGTACCAGCTCTACCCATGAATCCAAATCTTTGTAAAGGCTTGAAGTGAGTACTTTGCTGCTTGAAAGAGCAGTGCTGTCTCCAAAATTTGAGGCTGAACATAATGCAAAGGTGAAAAGAAAGGGGACAGGACTTTTTTTTAACTTAATGGGATTTTCTTTTACAAGGAATCACATGGAAAAACAAGGGTTGATGGGTATAAGTTACTCCTGGGGAGATTCCAATTGGTGTCCAGAAAATCCTTCACCATTGGAACAACTAAATGTTGAAATTATCTCCCCAGGGAAGAGGTCAATTTTCCTCCATTGGACAGTTTTAAGATCCAGCTTGACTGGCTGCTGGGACATCTAATTTAAACTGCATTTTTAGCTTGGTGGGTTGGACTACATGATCCTTGAGTTCTCTTTGAACCTAGCATTCAGTCAGTCTATGAGTTTCTGTAGATGAATGTGGAACTTGTTGACAAATGATGGTTTAATGCACGGCATTATCAGCCTCCTAGTTGTTTTACAGATATCAACAGATAGCACCCTTCTAATTTGTCTCATGTTTTTTCTAATTTTACTGAAGAACACCCCCCACCCCCAAAATTGGGCAAAGTACAGATTTGAACAAAAGTGAAAATGAATTCTGAATGTTTTGCGCTCAGCTTCATCATATCCATCTTCTAGGCTGCTCTGCTAGACACTTCTCCAGCAGTGAATATCAGTAAGAATTAAAACTAAGAGCAAGCATATGTACTATACATGCTGGGAAAGAAGTGGGTGTTTTGAGGAGCTACTGTGGAATCTCACATCTGTAAGCTCTGGCTTTTGAAAGTAGTGAAAAGGGTAGGGGATGACAGAAACAGGGTTTCTAATGAAAATGTTCTGAAGACACAGCGAATGCATTGTCTTCTGTAATTTCACCTTCTGGGTTAAATCTGAAATAAGTGCCTTTGGGAAATGTTATTATCATGTTATTCAGATGCATTGTCGAGGGTAGGTCAGGTATGGCTTACAGATCCTGTGAGTGATATTCAGTAGTTATTCCACAGAAAACTAAAGTTTTGCTTAGAATATGTTGCTCTGGTATTGTTAGAACTCCTAAATAGTACATAGGTTAGTGCTTTCCAAGTGCATTTGTGGATGGTCAGAGCATTAGCATGACACGTTCACAGTTGTTTAACACATGGCCTAATTGGTTTGATATCAGTAACCAACAAAAGTGGGATTAAAATGCAACTCAAGGCACATTTTTGTGCATTCCTATTTGTGAGGTGGTTTAATTTCCCCAAAAGTATTCCTGGAGGAGTGAATTCTTCTGTTGCTCACTGCTTAGCTGATGGCCAGCTCTGATCACAAAACACTTCCTTTTAACCACACCAATGATCTCTGATGAGGTGTTAGAAACGGATCATCTCTAACAGGAGATGGTCCCTATGGCAACTATAACATCACTAGTTATTGTCTGCATCATAACCTATCGCTGAGTAAGTCAGACCGACACCATGCATACGTTTTTCTTTCCTTTTCCTCTCTGCGTATGATGAGGAGGGGATGAAGGGGTTGGGATGCAATGGCCACTGGAAAAAATAAATACTTTGCAAGATTAGTTAAACTACTTGAGTTTGAGATGGAAAAACTGGATTAATGTAAAATAGCAATTCAGTTCCAAATGCATCTACAGGGATGCAATTCGGTTTCTGTGGCTTATCCCCCAAGTTCCCCTTCCAGTTAGCTGGTAAGGGTTTGTACAGATACTGTGAGATCAACTCAGTGGTGGGGTAAATGCTACCTGCAACAGCCCTGTTACCTGGTGGGAATGCATACCTCAGTGGAGTCCATATCACCTGCTTCACAACAATCCCATGTAGTGCATTTCTAACAGCTCGTGATGTTTCAGAGTAGTGAGACTGCATCTCCCAGGAAACAGGACCATTCTGAAAGAGCATGTCCCATGCATTTGAAGGCAGCCTTGCCGTGATCGGAACAGATATCCACATGAAGACTCCCCACAGAGTCTTCATGTGNCATGCATTTGAAGGCAGCCTTGCCATGATCGGAACAGATATCCATGTCCTTGTGCTCTACTTCTCTTTGTGAGCATAGAAAACACCTGTCACACAGTCTGCTTTATGGCCACATTCGGCTTAGAAAAAGCCCCATGAGGAATTTTGGTGGTAGCTGATAACAGCCTAGAGCTGAAGTGGAAGTTTACAAGAACTGAAGAGCACATTGTTTGAGAAATGTCAGAAAAGAAGGCCAGTGTGAGAACAGCTGGTACCTAGAAGGAAGGAAGAGTATCTGGCTCATGGAAAGAGCTTATAATGAAAATATTAAAAATAGCAAAGAAACCCTGGTTATGAGTTAAATAACCAAAGAAAATTTTCTTAGAGATATAGGGATAAATCTCTAAGAAAAATCTCTAAGATTTAACTAAATGGTCATGGAATATGATGTATTGATCATGTATTATTATATGGTCATATTTTATAATATATATTAATCGTAATATATGAATATAAAAATAACAGCCTTCTCTTTTGCAATTTCTGAAGGGTTTATGATCACTGCATCTTGGTGAGGAATTCCTATGGTATCACTTTTGGTTTATTTATTTTACCTCAGTCCAGAGTAGCTGGTAGAAGATCTGGTGTTTCCTGACATTTTGAAAACCATGGAAGGTTTTCTCAAATACCTCTTGAGTTTTGTCTCAGTTGGCTTTGTGGGAAGGAGTTGGTCAACTAGGAACTGGCTGCATTCAGTTCCTACTTTTCTCTGAACTGACATCCTCTTCCCCACTGTAAGTCTGCAGTGCCAATTATAGCCAGAACACATCCTCTCCTGTGCTCTGTCCTGTTTGTTCCTTTTGCAGAAGTTACAGAAAATGGCTAGAGCATGGCAGGGCTAGCTGAGAGGTACCCCTGTGCTGAGGACAACTGGGTTTGATCGATTATTTTGTTTCTCATCTAAAGATTTTAGAAATCACGGTGAAAACTATGCTGTCACCATTTTCTGATCTCTCTGAAAAATATATACTGATTTGTGCTGTTTCCAGTCTCTTAAAATGCCATCCCTCACTGCTGAGCTCACTATACTGTTTCAGTCGGAGCATCTGACTGTTGGTGGTAGCACATTTTCCCGTTATCTTCTCCCACTCTCTCCTTAGTTTTGCCAGTGAGGAGTTTGCCTAAGTTATTTCCACCTAATTCAAACATTTCTTCTCTTTTCTATCCTATAGTTATGTGAAAATGTGCATTTTCCAAGGTATCATCATATTCCCATTGAAAAATGTGTTGCCACTATGGAGAAGGGGTAGGGAGGTGGGAGTGGGTAGATAGTTAAGGACCAAAGCAGTTTATCCTCTGCTCTCCTGAGGCTGCGTTTTATGCTATCTGCTGGAGGTGGTTCTCAATGCAAAATGCACTGCCAGACATTGTCAACTGCTCTGTCGTTACCACTGGAAAACCATCAGCTTGATTTTTCACAGCTGCTTTCAAGAAGTTCCGGATAATTCCACTTCTGTGGGCTTAAAGAGCATTAAAGTTGAGATTTCAGGCAGGCTCCTGTAGTTTTGCTGCAAGTTTTGGAGTCTCAGTACCAGAATGTCTCCCACTTGTGACAAGTTGGCTGACAGGAAAGTGGGAGCTGAAAACTGAGGAGGTGAAACGTTGGTGTGTTGAACCTCTGGCAGCGTGCTCTTGTCTGCAATATCTCCTGCTAGAAGGAAATTCTGAGTAAATGGCATCAAGCCACACAACTGTTTTACTTCTCCTGAAACAGAATTTGTCAGATTTGCCTGAAATATCCCTTTATTTTCCTCACTCCAAATCAGAAGGTCACTTTCTCTTGAATGTTCAACTCTCAGGGCGGAACTTCCCTTTTCCTCAGGTTAGCACTGCTTCTTTTCCACTTCCTTGCTGTGGAGTTTAAAAAATTTAAGAGAGCTATGCTATACAAATGATTATTTTCTAGAAGCACTATGATGCTTTAGCAGGCTGTGGGGCTTGTGAAAGGCATGGTGCAGGATCCCAGGTAGGTAGCATCACTCAGCAGACTTGCTTATAGTTAACAGTGCTCAGAGAAAGGAAAAGTGCACCATGCCCCTGTGCACCATGTGCTGTCTCTCCACTGCTGCTATCTGCTCCTCACCACTAATCCTCCAGTAGGTCCTGAGAGAAAAATAGGAAAATAGCTGCATTTTATCTACAAAAGAGGGTGAGATAGAGAATTGCTGAGGTAGCAGTTTGGTTTCTTAACTTCTCTGCCTAAGACAGAAAGCACTTGGCTTGAGGAGTGCTGGTAGAAGAGGAGATAACTCACCATATTCTGTTTCCAAGTGTTTTGAATTTGCATTGTGTTAACTCTGTGACTCCACTGGAAAGCCTCTGCAGAACAGTTGGGGGGGGGCAGCCTGTCTTTGTTAATAACAGTTTCTGCTACGGGAATATGTCTCGCCTGGATGTGCTCCTGTGCAGCTTGGTCTAGGGAGTCCTGCTGTGGCAGGGGGATTGGACTAGATGATCTTTCCAGGTCCTTTCCCATCCCTAATGATTCTATGACTCTGTTTTTCATTGTAAACCGTCAGATGTTAGCTGAGATGTTAGCTAAGCTCAGCATAGGAGCAGTACGTTTATTTTTTGGAGGCTGACAAAGTTCATTTTTACACCAGCTCCTGGGCTGGTGAAGTATGTGTTTTGTGCATAAACTTTGTACTTTGTGATGGAAAGCAAATGTTTCATAACAGTTCAGTAGCATAGCCTACACTTTCCGGGTTTCATGGGAAACCTGGAAATCACTAAAGCCTAGAAATATGGAAAGAGTGAATGCCTGTCCTTTGTTAAGGACCTGCTCACCTCTAGGCTACTTCTCTGACTCCGTGTGTGGAGGAATCAAACTAAGTACTGGTTGTGTTTGAAACTGGAGAAACAGTCCAGGCTGTGCTTAAGCTTTGAGTCATGTAGCTTCATCTCTGTTACCCAACCTTAAAACTATCTTGTGTTTTGTGAAAAACACAAACAGGTAAAATACAGATAGCGCTCTCTTCATTTACTCCCCTGACAGTAAGATGCTTGAGAAATATTGTAATGTACCACTGTGCTGAGTGAGGAGATTGTCGTTTTTGGGGTTGTTAATTGGTTGATATGTTTAATATCAATTTTGTTGGAGAGCAGTGTGGGAGAAAGGGACCTGGGGGTACTGGTGGACAGCAGGATGACTATGAGTCAGCAATGTGCTCTTGTGGCCAAGAGGGCCAACAGCATCCTGGGGTGCATCAGAAGGGGGGTGGTTAGCAGATTGAAAGAAGAGCATGCAGCCATGGTGTTTTGTCATGCTGGCTGCTTTGTAACCCTTTTAGGACGCTGAGGCACACGTTAGGGCAGTAGGGGTTGGAAGGGAACTGTGGAGATTGTCTAGACCAACGCCCCTGTTATAGCAGAAATCATGAATAGTCTCCAAAAAGATCTGGAGCAGGGCCTTGTGTGCCCCATGGCTTGCCTACTTTTTAAAGTTGCTGGTCAGGATCAATGCTAGTTTTTTATTCTCATATACAGTTTTTTTAGATACCTGACAGAGGCCAGCTTACCTCTCAAAACATTACTGTGCACAGTCACAGTGGGTGATGTCTTCAGTAGAGCCAAGGCCATCCTGTGCAGGAGGCTGGCTAATGAAACAAGCAGCTGCTTCATCCCAAGAAAGCAGGCAGGAAGCTTGTTAGAATTACAAGCCTCATGGCATGAGGTGAGAGTTTGCAGGAAATACTCCTGCCTTGTATTATGCCTTACGCTGGCCTTTTTTTCCCCCAATTTCCCAAAGCCTGTTCAATAAACAGTCCTTCTCCTTTTCCTCCCTCAGCACTGTGCCCGTGTGGGGAACTATATTTAGTTCTTGTCAAGTTCCAGCAGCCTTTTTGTAATTGCAAAGTAGCAGGGGAAAAAAGAAAGGCTAGCAACACAGTGAAGGCAGATATTTGTAGCACATCATAAACCTTTCTTGTAACCTAAATATTTAGAAAGAATGGGGGTGTGAGAGGATGCTGTGCTTTTTAAAGCTTGGAAAAGACAAGGAGCAGCCTCCCAAACGTGCTGACGTGTTGAAGTCTTTTTGCATCAGCGAAAAGTGAGCAAAGGGACTTCTCCCTTTTGTTTGGAAGATGTTGCTGGCTGCAGACAACTTAGAAAAATCTGTAGCTTTTTATTGAAAAGAAACAAGTGCCAGCCAGTTCAATCAACACGTGGAGAACAGCAGCTGAGAAGAGCCACCACCACTGTCCCCAGTGAAATAAAACCACGTGCTGTCCTGGTGAATCCCAAGGGGCTCATTAGTAGCCCGAAAACACCAATAACCTGAAGCTTTGCCTTTTAGCAAACACTGAAGCAGAAAAGCCTGCAGTGTGGAACTGCGGGACGAGTGATTTCTGCAGCCTGTTGCTGCAAATGGCCTTCTGCCAAAATGCCCGTCTGTGTGCCTGGTACACTTCTGGTGTCTCTCTGTTCACTTTTAAGTTGTTTTATTCTGAGTAGTGTCTTTGCTTCGATTTTTATCTTATTTTATGCTATTTCATTCTCAACAGTTTCTTAGCTTTTCCTCTCACGTGTTCTCTGTCATAGAAGATGGTGCTGCAGCTTGGGAATCCCCAGAATAACTGAGGTAGAGAAAATCAGTGCTTTGTTGGGAGACACCAGGAGCCAACGCTGAGCTGCAGTCTGTGAAACTCAGGGGCTTCTGCTTTAATCTGTTTTCTAGGGACCTTTTCTTGGGGTTTGGGAAATGTTTCCTGTGTTTTGTTTCATTACTTAATTTTCTTAGAACTCAGTGTTCAATAGTGACTGAAACCTGATGATAAATCCATGCACCAAAAGAACTTGACCTGTGAGTAGCCCGGTAGAAATGTAGGGAAGGACGAGTGGGTGTAGAAGCTATCAACGTTTTTTTCATTAGCATTACTGACAGTTTTTCAAAGTCTGTGATATTTTAACAGCACTAAACCAGCACAGTATCAGTGGAAATATGTGCTCATATCTTTTTGGAACGTGACATGATTCTTAAAAATGTTTGAGTTTGGTAGTGTGTCTTTCTGCATGTGCTATTGCCCTATAAATTACCCCCAAAATTGCCCTGAGTTTTGACTCTAACAGCTTTACTTTGTGAGTTGGCTAAAAGCCTTCCTGATAGTTGAACTTAACATTTCTGCTCTCTGTTGCCACGTTCATATTTTCATACCCATTTGATTCTTCTCCTTGCAGATCAGGAAAAATGTGACGACGACGAGATGGAGCGATTGTACAAGTCATTAGAGCAAGCAAGTCTGTCTCCCATCGGTGACCGTCGGCTGTCCACCAAGAAGGAGCTTAGGAAGTCTTTCATCAAACGCAGCAAAAACCCTTCCATTAATGAGAAACTTCACAAAATTAGAATGCTGAACAGCACTTTAAAGGTGAGACCACAGATGTAGCCAAGGAGAAAGCCCAAGAGAAGGGAATGGTTTGGCTGAAAAAAGAAACAAGCCTAGATTGCAGCCAGATTCTTATTACGTGTGTGCTCACAGCCCCAGAGGATTTGGTTACATCTCTGAAGTTGTTTTCTATTTAATTCTGAATACTGATCTGTGTTGTGTTGTTCAGTTTGAATTGGAGGCAGAAACAATAGTTCAGAAGGGACTCTTCTTGCAGAATTTCCAGCCCATTTGGAAAATTTAATAAAGAGATCTTCTTCCAGTTAGCTGGAAAACTTGCAAGCTCAGCTGAATGCACTAAACAGGGGACCCTTAAAAAAGGAAGAGCGGACAAAGTATGTTGATGGTAAAGGACATGAAAATGACCTTGAGCCAAAAACAGTTTTCCTTATGTGATTATTGGAGAATGTACAGGATGTGCCAAAGCTATTGTAGAGGTCTCCTGTAACTAAAATATTTTTAATAACAAAAGCATCCTGCTTTTATGCTGGAAATGTATCATGAGCTGGAGGGGTGGAGGGGTTCAGGGGACGTTGCATGAAAGGCCAGTAAATCTGTCTTGGATACGGGAATTTATGAGACTGTTTACTTGCCAGCATCAAGTGTTGTGGGATTCAAAGCTTGCTTCTGAATGGTACCAAGGGAAGCAGAAAGGTTAACCGTAGCGTTTAAATTGGAAGGAGAGGGAAGGATAAATGTAAACTTCAGGCTTCGCTTGTTTCTTTTCATATTCATTAGAAGCAGGAATTGAGTTATCCCATTTCAGATGTGTGTGTTTGGCTTCAGGCAACGGGAGCTAGAGAAATGCATGTAGAAACTACTATCAGCTGTCACTGATTTGACTAGTAGTTGCAAGGGGAGGTTTGGCTTTGGCATCTCAGCCTGTATTAGAATAGAATAGTAGGGGTTGGAAAGGATCTCTGCAAAGCAGGCTCTTCTAGAGCAGATACCACAGGAAAATGGCCAGGTGGGTTTGGAATGTCTTCGGAGAAGGAGACTCCACATCCTCCCTGGGCAGCCTGTTCCAGTGCTCTGTTACACTAATTGTAAAATACCTTTTCCTTATGTTCAAATTGAATATCCTATGTTCTAGTTTAAACCCAATGCCTCTTGTCCTAAAATTGGGCACCACCTGACAGTTCTTCAGATACTTGGAATCACAGAATCATTAAGGTTGGAAAAGGCCTACAAGTTCATCCAGTCCAACTGCCAACTTGCCCTTTCAGGTAGATGTAGAGAGTGGCAGGGTCTTTCCTCAACCTCCTTTTCTCCAGACTAAACAACTCCAGTTCCCTCAGCCACTCCTCATCAGAACTGTCCTCCAGGCCCTGAGATAGCTGTGTTCTGAAGATACAGTTGAAAGGGCAAGTGGGAATATAGGCATTCTCCCTGGCTCTGATGAAACCAGGAGAAGTCTCTCAGTGTCAGCCTTCAGTGGCATGGTAGGTGATGTTTGCAGTGCTCCTCTTCATGAGCAGTAAAGTGAGCCTTGATAGAAGACTCACTAATAAACCCAAGAGCCAGTTAGTACAAAAACAGAGTTACACTTTGTGAGACAGGCAATTCTGATAGTATGGGGCTGCATGGAGGCCTCACTGCCAGTCACGAGCAAGGAGGGCAGCTTTGTGTTGATGTGTAGTGGGTGTGCAGTATAAGGTGAGATTGGTCCTTACAACCTCAGGTTTGTCTAACACTTGCATTTAACTTGAAAAGACTTTTTTTATTTGAGTGTTCGTAATGTATAAAATATGTCAATCTATTTTTGCTGTCTCCAAACCAAGATGTTGGAGTATTGACAAGACAAATATAGCACAGGCGTTCACTCCCAGACACAGTTCTATATGCATCCATGTTAAAGTTAGCGTGCTCGAAAGGCAAATGTCTGCAGTGGGAAAGGGCTGTGTTCTTTGCATCAGCAGGATTAGGTGCTTTAAAGTAAATTTTCTTACCCTATAGTATGAGACACGAGATAATTAGAAATGATCAGTTGGCAATTCAAAAATCGAGGAAGTTATGTGTCTGATCCGTGTTTACTCTGTTTTAATTAAAACCAGGTTAAGTTTGAGAAGCGATTGATGCAAGATTCGGTGCCATTTTAATTTGGGGATTCTGACTGCACATCTGTAACAACAGATTTAATGTTGCTGCCACAGTATATCATTAACAAAACATGCTTTGGGTAGTCCAGAAGAAAAAGAAGAACAGCTGTCTGCAGGCTTAATGAATGTGGGAAATAGCTTTAGTGGTATGGAAACAATTCCATGGCATGGCTTTTGCTACCAAGTTTGTCCACTGCAAATATTCTTCTGTCTCTTCTACCTCCCTCTGCTCTTAGGCTAACAGTGCATACCTCTGCATTAATGCTGGAAGCTTTCTTACTAGGTCTTGAGGACAGAACTAGCAGCTGAACAAGTGTTTTAAAAGTGGATCATGTGTCACAAGGGTTAAAGTAGTTGATAATTCATTAGAGTAGTAGTAGGTTATGGTAGTGCAAGCAGATACTTGATGCTCTCAGTAAGTATTGCAAATATGTGGGAGTATTTTCTAGGTGTTTTCAAGGTAGCCAGTAGCACAGAGTATTCTCAGGCATGATAAGATTGGTGGCAGCTGGTTAGAACTATTCCACTGCTTTCACACACAGACTGCTGGGGATGGGGTTAGGGAAAATCAGTAGAGAGATTTGTTAGTGCATCATGGTATTTTCATTAAGACATTGTAGCTGCTATCTATGGCTTCTCTACCCTGTTTTTCCACTGCATGGATAGGCAGTAAGGGCTGGAAGACCACTGTGCCAGGAAATGTGAGGGCATAATGGATGTAAGTATCTGAAAGGAGGCTGTGAAGAAGCTGGAGCCAGGCACATTTCAGTGGTGCCTAGTGAGGGGACCAGAGGCACAAACTGAAACACAAGAGATTCCCTTTGAACATCGACATAAAATCTTTCACTGTGAGAGTGACTGAGCACTGACACAGGTCGCCCAGAGAGGCTGTGGAATTTACATCCTTGAGATATTCAAGACCCAGCTGGACATGGGTTTTGGCAACCTGTTCTCTGTGGCTCTGGTTGGGGAAAAAGGTTGAACCAGATGATTTCCAGAGGTCCCATCCATCCTCTGCCATTCTGTGATTCTGTGACATGAAGTGTCTCTCTGTCCCTGTATCAATGACTGTTCATGTCTTACAGCTGAAGCAGAGGGCCCAGAATATACAGTCTGAGCAGCTCTTGCTTAAAATACTAACTCCAGATTTGTCAGTAGTAGCTACCCGTAGATGTACTAGTAGCCACGAGTGCTCTAGCATCCTACAGCTAGTGCATGGATTGTATTAAGAATTGTTTTCTGCCCAGAGAAGAGGCATCTATAATGAGGCCAAGGAATAAGTATTTCAAGAAAATTGGTGTGAATTACAGAAGTACTGGTGTGTCTAGTTCCATGCAAGTATTAAGGTGCTGTAAGACAACCTAACAAGATCTAATTTTCACATGAATCCTCTCTCAGGAAGTTTTACTCAGAAACCTGTAAAATCAAACTTGTTATAATCTTGCCTTCAACTGGGATGAGTTTCTGCTCTGGACTTAACTTTGATGACACAAGCTCTAAAACACAGGAACAAGTTGCCAGGAGGACGGATAATTGTCCATCTTCTTGTGATGTGGTTTTCCAGTGTTCCCAGGGTGTTTGTGTTATGGATAACAAGCTTCACAGTTTCTGTGGGAAATAACCACTTGTTCTCTTCCTAGTGCAAGGAACACGACCTGGCCACAATTAACCAGTTGCTAGAGGACCCCAAGTTGACGGCAATGAAGTACAGAGAGTGGAGAAACACAAACATCCTGCTTGTCCAGGATATTTATCAGCAGCGGGAGATACAGGACGTGTCCCCAGAGACTAGTGAGGAGCAAGAGATGACTCCACAGCCTATCACTGAAAGTGCTGTCTGACGCCATGGTTCAAGGCTTCATGGCAAGGTTTTTCCCCACAGCTCTTCACACACAGAAGCATTTTGAGGTTTGTTTTTCCCACGTGTTCTTCAAAAAGAAAATCCCTTCTCCAAGGCATTAATTCACCTTGCAAAATTCTTATTAAGTAGGCAAGTTCTCCAAATTAAAATAAAAAGTGCCTGTAACTGGGCTGCATCCCTAAGAAGACCATTTTATAAAGCAGAAAGAAAATGTTTTTCCTTCTTTGGAGAGGTAAATTAAATACATCCAACTCCTGGAGGTCACTGAACTGTATACTACGTACTGCATAAACGTGAGATCCTTGAGGTGGTTTTAGCCGTGTAACTTACTGTAAAAGAAGCTAAACCGATGCCAAACTGATGTTGTCTACAACTCTACCTTTTTACCCTGTAAGATAACCTGATGTACGTGTTTTCTTCTCTACATTCATTCACTTTCACTGCTCCACCTGTTTAAACTGAGAGACAAAGGACAGTAATTATGCGTGGGCTGATACTATGGACAATTGCCAGGCGCCCGGTTTGTGCCCTGCCTGACGTTTTATGAATTTCAGATTTATTTATGGACCAGATCAAGGTACATGAAAAAGAGAAGATCTCGATGTTTGCTAACGTGTAATCTACTCTTCAGTGAGGCACCTACTGCTTCGAGTTTTAACTTTTGTTATGGGACGATGGAATTCCCTGGAAGATTATTTTCTATTTTCTTATTTTTGACAGTTGTGACTGTGTAAGGTACAAGGTCATCCCCGATTCCTACTTAGGGAGTTGTTTGAGTTCTAAGACAGAAGATAAATAGTTAAATTCCTGATGCGGACATGAAAGTGTAAAGGAGTTGCAAATAGTTTTGTAAATACATGTCATTTTATGGCTTCTCTGAATGTGAGAGTGTACTGTATATATGTTTTATTTATATATTTATATATGCTGAGTTTCCTACTGTCGGTAGGCACACGTGGACCGGTGCTTACAGGTTGATTTGAATCGCCTCTTTGATTGCTCTTTTTGGTTCCATTATGAATCACAGTAATGACTCTACAACCAAGACTACTCTGGGACATCTGCTGCAACTTTATCTTCTGTCTTTCTCACTTTGAAAATTAGATGAAGGATATTTGCACAGCTTAAGAAAACAAGTTTTTAAGAAAATTTCAGGACTTCCCTTTGAGCAAATAAAAATAAGTATGTTAGGAGATTTTGCTGCGGCATCATGGCTGTTTGGCTTCATTGTCCTCAGTACAAGGCTTAGGGGTTTTGCCTTCTACGTCTGGATGGATATGAAGATCTGAATTTTGTGCTGAATTTGGAAAACTAAATATAGCCCACTGTTCTTGAGTTAGTGCTGTTACAGGAACTGCTGCTCTGCAGTTCTGTCAGCTATTTCATGTTCTTTGTCATTAGTTTTCAATGCAGTCTATCTTTTAAAGCAAAATCCACTGCACAGGTGTAGCCCTATTCCCCTGTCTGCACACATTGTTTTATCATAGCTGGACTTCTCTTTGACTGAGAAGTCACCAGTGTTAGTGGGAACGTGTGAGATCTTTTCTCCTGTGCAGTGGTAAGTCTGTTGAAAATGGCAGTTCAGGCTGTGTTGAGTGTGAGAACTAAGGAGCAGACAGTAAGCTGTAAGAAAGGGGAATGAGAGGGAAGAACGAAGGCTCTTTTGATAGAGGCTTTAATGGGAGAGGGTCAGAGGAAGTTTGGGCTAGTTGAATTCAGACACAGGGTTATGCGTGGGATAGCATCACTATCTCAAGTGTAAAAGGCTTTAGGAGTATGAGAGTAAGGCCTGGTATTGGGTCAGGACTTAATAATTAGGTCTGGTCTGCTGGTGGGAAATAAAAGTTAGTTGAGACCTGGAGGCAGGTAATGATGGCTAAAATGGGGAAGCAGATACAATCCCCAGGTTGGTTAAACAGCTGTTGTTTTGGGGAAATTGTAATGTGAGTGGTGTTTTTAAGCTCAATACTGGCTGCCACTTGGTTTAGAGTGATCAGATCTTAAAAATCGAGCCCTGTTAATTTTGGTTTTGTTTTATTTTTAAATCTTTCACTATTCTCAGAAGGTCATCTGAACAATGAGCATCCTGCTCCTAACAGGTTACTCAAAGATGATACCCAGGTGGCAGGGGGATAGCCCCTGAATGTAACCTGATGTCAATTAAGAGCACACTTAAAACTAAGAATATAGGGATTCATTTGCTTGGTCCAACACAATTTTTAGTGACTTAGCCCTAAGTAATTGATAAAGAATGTGTGTTAAATTGCTCACACTTCTTCTCTTGCAAGAGAGTTGCTCAAGAAACAAAGTGTGTAATCACCATTTTTCTTCAAAAGTGTCTTTGTTTAGATCTCAAGTACAAGCAGGTGCTCAAGCAGCCTGTGGAACTGGGCCAGACGAGGCAGCACCTTACAGTGCTGAGCAAAGCACTAGCCAGTTCCTTTGGCTGAAGCAGATTTTCACTGTACAGGGGGAAGCACTGCATGGCTTGAACATTCTGTGTTGGGTCTTCTCACACAGTGCTCATATAAGCACACATGAAAGAGGTTTCCCAAATACAGAGACTGACAAATGTCCTCAGACTGCCCAAACTCTACTGGTTTTGACAGACAGAGTAGCCTGAAACAGCTTTTACATCACACTTTGAGGAGGTCAGTCGAACTCCTGTTGAACTACTGAGATTTTGAGAACCTGCTGAGGTTTTCTTTCAGGATAAAAATGTTCTCAAATGGTTTTCTGTTAATGCAGTTATTATTTTATCAAATTTCTGTGCATGCAAGAAAACATACGATTTTGAGCAAGTGCAGCGCTAGAATTCTTTCTCCATTCTCTTCAGCTTCCATTTAGAACCAAAATAAATGGGAAGCATGGGAAATTTGAAGTGACAACTGTGGTAAAACAGGACTAATTTTCCAGCATGGCTCCTTAATGTGACCGTTCTCACCCTGTGCTGCGTTCCTCAGAGGGGCTGCCCAGCACCATGGAAGCCACAGTCAGATAAGGTGTGCGCAGCCAATGACTACAACCAACGGACAATGCAGTGAGGAGGCATCCTGGCAGGGGAAATTCGGGCAACACTGCACTCTGTAACAGGCTGCCCAGAGGGGTTGTGGAGTCTCCTTCTCTGGAGACGTTCCAGACCCACCTGGATGTGTTCCCATGTGACTTGGTCTAGGTGATCCTGCTGTGGCAGGGGGATTGGACTGGATGATCTTTCGAGGTCCCTTCCAATCCCTAATGATGCTATGATTCTATGCTCAGTGATAATATATCTGTTGTTCTGGATTTGGATACTGGCTCACAGCATGGGGAAAACGTTCCACCCTTAGTGGATGTCCAAAAGTCTCTCTCCATTTGCCTCGTGACTTCTTTTAATGTACTTTTCCAGGAGAAAATATTGGTGTATGGACATGCGCACATGCACAAGTATTCCTTTGTCAATAAAGTCTTTTGGTATTGAAGCAGTTAAGTTCAGCTCTGTGTATTTTGGAGTAACTGATGATAACTCCAGCTGCTTCTGCAGCCTATTTCTAGTGGTTTTCTGGAAAAAGAGCATCCATATTTCGGGGACGTAAATCTCACAAGCTACCTGAACAAAGTGAGATTCCTTTCCTAAGATGAGAGAGGTTTTGTGTTGGAAATATGAATCATTTCTGCACCCAGCTGTGATTGTTTACTCAACACTGGCTTTCACCTGAAACAGGAATAAACAGGAACAAATAATGTGCTGCAAATAATTTTCTTTTTGAAGGAAACCTTCAAATTGAGAGAAAAGGCTGGTTTGGAGCAGACAAGGATGGGAAGAAAGGAGGTGGTATTTGATTATTTTAAATGTCAGAATTCACAGCTTTTTCTAACACGGAAAAATCACGGGTGTGGTGCATCTACTGTGTGAGCCTGTACGTTTGCATGTCTATTACAGAGTTAATACAAAAACGTGTATTTTTTAACTCTTAAAGTAGCAAGGGAGTTGGATGTGTTGGTTGTGAGGAACTCCACACACTGTGGCCGAAGTGTGGGGGTTGGGTTTCTCTGGTTGCTTTGTATGTTTTGTGGTACAAAAGCGATGGGTTGAGATGAGGGATTGGGCTTGATTTATATGAGACGTGTCTTTGTGTTAGCAGGCCGCCAAAGTGGTTTTCTTGTAGTAGAGCTGAAGTGCTATTTCCTGTTCTCTGTGAGGCATTTTGAAGCAGCAGATGCTTTAAGGTGTCAATCAACATTTCCTTAATGGCTTGAAGTTTTTATCTCATCTTGTTTGGCTTCAAATTGCCATATTCTTGCATTTTTAAGAATTGGCTTCATTATTAACGGAATCAAAAGTTGATGTGAAAGAAGGGAAAAACTGAGCAGGAGAATTCTGAACAGACATCAGGCTGAAATGCTTGTAGTGCATGAGGGTAATGGGAATTGAGTTTGCCAAAAGCTGGGTGTTTCAACACTGAGTGAGATTGTCAGGTGTTGAGGTGAGTGCTATGCTCCTTGAAATTTCCTATGGGAGAAGTTCCAATACCTGTCTGCTCTGGAAAATAAAAGAGTACTTCTCTATTTTTTTTCCTCCTGCTAAAAATCCAAAGGGAGTGGTTTTTAAAGCTGGCAGGAAGTGAAAATATACATGTAATTCATTGATGTGTTACCTTAAAATAATTGACTTGAGATGACCCAGCCTTTAATGCAGAATATCCATCTTACTAGGAAACGGTTGTAGCAGCCACAGTGAGTGAGGCTTATATTCTCCATCTGTCCCACAGGAGGTCCATCTTGAGGGTGTAAGGATAGGGCAATTCTATAGGGCAAATAGCTTGCATCATCATTTGATAGGTTAGGAATCATGTGAACTCTAACATTCCTAGAATTGCAGATGCCTTAGGAGATAACCAGATTATTCTGAGCCTTGAAGTTGCTTACAGCAGTTTTACCTTCTCCTGCTTCAAAAGAAAAGAGAATATGAAAACATCTTGCTTTATTCTCATGTGAGGGGAAGCTATCAACAGCCTTAACAGAAGTTAATGTACGTAATTTTATCCATGAACTTTTAATGAATAACTCACCTGGGGAAATGCCAGATGTGAATGGTTACATCTTTCCCAGGGCGGTTGTGGGTGCTCCATCCCTGGAAGCTTTCAAGGCCAGGTTGGATGGGGCGCTGGGCAATCTGGTCTGATGAGAGGCGTCCCTGTCCAGGGCAGGGGGTTGGAATAGATGATCTCTGAGGTTTCTTCCAATCTAAACTATTCTATGAATCTATGCTAACAGCAATGCTCTTGTGCAAAGCTCACAGTCCTGAGAACTAGGCAAAAGGAGGAAAAGGGGATGTCTATTCAGTTACTCTCTAAGTAGACAGGGAAAGCCATGCATAGAGAAGTGCAATAGGTACCTGTGAGGTAGGGGTAGGCCCTGCAGCACCATGAAGGTATGTGGAATAAGAATATGGCTCTTCATCTGCTAAGTCGTTTTTATTTTCTTCACTAGTTTCAAATCCAAAGCACAATGTTTGCACTTAAAGCTGCCTTTTTACTGCTTGTTGCCCACACATGACTTAATTTGAATGGAATGACACACACATCTTGCATAATGAGAACCTTATGTTTGCACTTGTCAATTAAACATTGAAATGAGAGAATATTTTGCTCAGCCTTTTTTTTTTCTTCTCACTGCAGATTTTTCAGTTTACTGCTGTATAATAACATAAGGATTTGCTGGTTCTTTAAATAAGCAAGTTCTCGTGACTAATACTAGTATCAAGCTGAACAATCTGGAATCGGGAAGAGTCAATGGATGGTTTGACTGAGGATTTAATGCCTCCCACTAGTTGTCAATGCCAGTTTTGAAACTGCCATTAAATTCAGGGATTCTCTTAGAATTTGCTGATTGTCTTTGATTCGTTGCTGTCGCCACTCTTAAGGAAGAATGGTCTCTTCTGACAGGCGTGGGACATTGTTGGATTTTGTTGGGTTTTATTAGTTCACAGAGAGTTCTGTTTAGATTCAGAGAAGACTGGGATCTTTCTCAAAAGGGTTTCAGTTTGGCCAGCCAGGTAGCAGCACAGAAAAGGTATTTTCTAAGAAACTAGCTTGTCTAAAGGCTTGGCTGACCTATGAGAAGAATGTACTTGTCCCCTTCTGTTGCTCAGTCTCCTACATGCTCCCATTGCCTGCCTTGCGCTTATCTGTTGTCTTTTGGCACCCTTGTCAGCTCAGATGAGTGAGGCAGCAAGTAACACACAGCAAGATGGGGAGTCATCTGCTGTGATCAAGTATAAAATTGGCTCAGGGAGAGGCTCGGTGCCTGACAAAAAAGGCAGCTGGATTGCGTAGGTAGAAGAATAAGGAAGAAGAGCTGTGCAAGTGGGAGGGAAAGGAGGGTCCTGTTCTTTTTACAAGCAGAGTGTTAGCTTGACTCTGCTTCCCACAAAGGTACAGCTTCACTTTCGGCAGTGATTCCCTTTTTTCCCCTGCAGCACACGCATGTGAAACACAGCCTGAATGCAGAGCTAAATGTTTTATTTCTGAGCCTGAAAGCCAAACTCCACAAAACCCCCCGTGCTATGTTTCCTTAGGGCCTTTCCAAGTCTGCTTGCTGCAGAGATGCTGATGAAGGTGTAAGAAAGGCAGTAGCTGTGACTAGAGCACCACATGTGCACTTGTTCACAGTGATGCTCCAGTGCCTTGCTGATTTGCGCTGCTTTTGATTTACACCCTCCTGTGGTAGTATGAAATATGACTGCTTCCAAGGTTTTGTAAGAATAGAAGTTTCTTTTCAAGACTTTGGACATCTGCTGCAAACTCTATAGAGCTTCATCAGGTTTCCAGACAGTGTCTGTGAGCTCGGGCTAACGATGTCACTGGCCAAAACAGAGGGCAAAGGCACAGCTCCTGCCATCTGACCCTATTGCATCATCGTGCAGTTTGGAAAGTCTCAGCCATCATTCTTCTCATATTATCATTGCTTGTTTCTTCTTGCTGGAAGAACATACCTACTGGCAGGGGAAATCATTCCTGTATTTCTTCCTGTGCTCAAGAAATCACCCAGTTGTCACTAGGGGGTGTTTAAAGTTATCCGGCAGAAGCCCCGGCAGTACTGGGTACTGTGCATGGTGACCCACTGCCCGGTTATTTGGATGGGCAGACCTGTCCTCTTCCCACTCCCGGGCAGAGCACTGCCGGTCTCGGGCTGCTCTCATGAGCTCTCGGCTGCCGGTGAGGAAATGCAGCTGCAGGGCAGCGGGTCCCAGCAAGTTTCGCTCCTGGAAAAGCTGTTCCCTTAGCGCAGCCTGCTGGCTGCTGGCGAGAGGGCAAGCGAGGGAGAGAGCTGCTGTGTTAAGAGGAGCAGTGGTGGTACTGCTGGAGGTTTGATGGTCTCAGTCTACCTCCGAGCAAGTTTCACAATGAAGTGACAGCATTTGCTGCAGGTGGGAAGATGGAGATCCTGTCTGGCCCACTGGTCCTTTCCAGATCTGAAACAGAAGCAGTAAACTGAAACCAAGTACAGCGGGAGGATGCAGATGCTCTGTGAGGAGAAGCAAGCTAATGTTTGAGGGGCCAAGGTAGGCATTAGGGAAAGCAGAGGTGGCAAATCTGGGGACTGAAAGAGGTGATTATTGCCTGAGGAAAAATGAAGAGCATGAGAAACCCCCAGCCTGCCATATACCTGACCTGTGTCACAGGGGATGACTTTTGGTATCTGGTTATTTAACAGCCACGAGTCTCAGCCTGTAACTTGTGACCGGCAAATGAGCTGTAACCCTAAAAGATGAGGGTTGCTAAGTCAGAGGTTGTCTTGTGGAAAATGCTCTCACACCGATGTTGAGGACCATGGAATGTTTCTCCTCCTCACAAAACATCTGAGCAAGCCTGCTAAAATCCCAAAGCTTCTACCACGTGCCATAGCGGTCATGTCGTGGTTATTCGTGGGCCTCTGTTCTCTTGAGGTTCTGCTGCTGAAGTAGAAGGTGTATTTCTAGGCAAACTTTCTTAAATCTTACTTTTATTCCTCATAGCAAACTCAGTTCGCCATGGCCAGCACTTTGGTTTGTTTATGAACAACAGCAGCGATGCAGGTAACTCTGGTGGTGGTGTCCTTCTGTACTTGTGAACTGTGTTCTGACACACAAAAGGATGAATAAAGTTTCTGACACTGGCTTGAAGATGCAGATGAGGGACTCAGGAATGAGGCAGGAAACAAAGCTCAGCACTTTGTGGCAGTGACAAAAATGATGAGTATGTCTTGAAATACAGATGTGGGAACCTCATAGCTAGCTCATTTCTGATAGGGTTTGCGGATCCAGGCCCAGATTGGATCATCTGGTCTAGTTCTACATTCTTAATTCTGCCTGAGAACATCTGTAGTAGGTTTAGGATGGCAGTGATTGAAGTGCCTGGCTTTTTTTCCTCATCGTGTGAAAGCACTTGGGCTCCAGTGGTGTCCACAGTTTTCCAGCATTTCTTGTTCAGACGTCAGTACTGGCCCAATTGCTCTTGCTGATCAAGATTAGTTTAAGATTAGCTTTGGTGTCAGAGAAAGTGTGAGTTAACGCTGGACCTAGCTGAGGTCACACTGGCAGGTAAGCACCACATCACGCACCTGTCTGCTTTTTTCCCTGCCTGTGGCCCTGGTGCATGTTAAAGGGATGATCCTATTTGAACTTAGGTTCAAACTGTATCAGAACAGAAAGAATTTCAAATTCTATCAATAGGTCCTTCATGAACAAACAAGATCAGTTTAAGATAAAGGAGTAGCCAAGCTTTTCTCAGGGGTTGCATTCAGTCTGACAGTGACAGATGAAGATACACGTTATTTGCCAGGTAACAGACAAAGCACAGAGAACGTTTTAGGGTTAGCAAGGGCTGTTTCCTTTCTTTTAACTGTGGTTTGGGGCTGGGTGGTATATCCAGATTAGGGTGACAAATGGTGTTTGAGCTACGGTTAGTCCACGTGCTGACATTTGTTTCTCAGTCTCTGCCCTAGACCTGTTCTGCCTCTGTCCCAATTGTCACTTGTGTCTATAATTGCTCTAAATGCAGCTGGGTGACTCCTTTTAGATCCAGCACTAGTGCAAGCTCCTCAGTCCTTGATTACATGAGCCTTAACTCTAAGTAGACAGAGACTGAATTCTGCTTCAAAGACCATTATTAAACTTTCATTTCAGTTGTAGATGGTAGCTTTGTGCCTTGGTGAAAACAGAGGCAGAGGGCAGAGATCTTGGGACAGCTGTGAATGAGGAAGTCACAGGCTGACTGTGTAGAAAAATAAAAGAACACAGATACTGGCTCAAGTGAAAGCAGACTCACCCAGCCTTGGAGACTGGTGTCTGGCTTCTCTGTCATCTGGTGACCTCAGCTGCTTCCTGCCAAATGAAGGGACTGGCTGCTTTCTGAGGACAAAGCTTCCCCTGTGAACGTGGATATAGTGAAAACTGCTGTATTTGCTACCTCTGCATCATCAAAATGAATTCGAGAGTATCTAGTGGATCTTTTCTTAAATCCACTGATCCAGAAGGTGGGACTGGGTTGAGTCTGGTGCAGGCAGAGAAGAGGAGAAAATTTCAGCAGATACTCAATGAGTTTGGAGAATAAGGAGACATCGCAAAGTAGTTCATAGGTGGGGTGGCCATGAAAGGGCTACCTTCTTGTTGGGAACAATCCTGTAGAAAAATGTGTCTGTAGAAAATAAGAAAAAAATTGATATGTTAGGAAATATCAATGCATATATTACAGCACAAGAGCAGATATTACATCTGTGCAGCCCTTTTGCTACTTATATTTACACAGCCATTCCTCATTCTGAGTTTTGCCTTCTTACCCTGCACCCCGGGTGATGCTGCCTGTTGCTTTGGGTAGCAAAGGTGCTTGAAATGAAGGGATGTGTGACATGGCACTGGCTGCTCAGGCAAGTTAGCAATACCAGTGTTAACATGCTGTGTTGTCTTCACCCCAGAAGAATGAGTCTGATATATTTTCAATAATATTGACTTCCTGGCAGCAATTTTGTTGTGCCAAGCAAATGCATATGGGTGGACAAGATGATAATTTAAGGTGCACAATGTTAGATGTAGAATCAGAGTTCTATTTCCAGTCACAGATAACATGCGAGTTGGATTAAATCACTCATACCCAGTCACTCAGTCTCCTGCTTGTAATTTGGTGCTGAGAAGCATCTGCTACAGAGGGCTGTAAATCCAGTTGCGCTGTTCAACTGATTGAACAGAGGATGACAAAGTGGTGCCAATACAGGCTGTGATAATCAGCGGTACCATGGTGATCTGTCAGACTGTGAGGGCTGATGGCTCATTTGTTGGGTTGCTGCTGGTTATGTAGAATCATAGAATATTTTGATTGTAAGGGACATTTAAAGGTCATCTATTCTAACTCCCCTGCAATAAGCAGAGATGTCTCCAACTAGATCAGGTTTCTCAGACCCTCATCCAATCTGACCTGGAGTGTTTCCAGTGATGGAGAATTTTACTCCCTCTCTAACAATTTTTACCCCTGCTCCCCCTCCTTCATTATTAGAAATGTCTTCCTTACATGTAGTCTAAATCTACATTTAATTCATAATCATCACCCCTGACAACAGGACCTGCTAAAAATTTGTTTCCATCTTTCTTATAGGCCCCCCTTTAAGTGCTGGAAGGCTGCTATAAGTTCTCTCTGGAGTCTTCTCATCTTCGGCTGAACAGCTCCACCTCATTCAGCGTGATCTCATAAGAGAGGTCACCCAGCCCTTTGGTCATGTTCATGGCCTCCTCTGGACCCACTCGGAGAGGTTCTTGTCCTTCTTGTTTTGGAGGCTCCACAGCCAGATGCAGAACTCCAGGCGGGGTCTCACCAGGGCAGAGTAGAGGAGGGAAATCACCTCATATAACTTGCTGGCCATACTTCTTTTGATGCAGCCCAGGATACAGCTGCCTTTACGGGTTGCAAGCCCATGTTACAAGTTCATGTCCAGTTTTCTATCTGCAAGTCCTTTTCTGCAAGGCTATTTTCAATCCCTTCACTCCCCAGCCTGTATTCATACTGGGGATTGCCCCAACCCAAGTGCAAGACCTTGCACTTGGCCTCGTTAACTTCATAAGGCTCATACAGTTCTGTGACTCCAGATGGCCCAGGTCCCTCTAGATGGTATCCTATCACTCAACTGCACCACTCAGTGCACAGATGCCATTGATAAAGATGTTCAACAGTGCTAGTTGCAATATGGATACCTGAGGGACACCATTTGTCACTAATCTCCATCTGGATATCAGACTGATGATGACTACTCTCTGGGAGAGACCATCCAACCAATTCCTCATCCACTGAATAGGTCACCCATCAAATCCATATTTCTCCAATTTGGAGCAAAGGATGTTGTGGGGAAACATGTCAATGGCTTTACAGTAGTCCTTGGAGACGATATGTGTAGCTCTTCCCTTGTTCACTGATGTAGTCAGTCGGTCACAGAAGGTCACAATTTCGATCAGGCAGATCTTGCTCTTGGTTGAAGCCATGCTGACTCATCTCAAATCAAATCCCTCTCCTCTATGTGCCTTAGCACAACTTCTAAGAGGATCTGCTCCCTGATCATTCAAAGCACAGAAGGGAAGCTGACAGGTCAATAGATCCTGGCATCTTCCTTTTTACCCTTTTAAAAAAATGGGTGCTATGTTTCCATTTCTTCAGTCATCAGAGACTTCACCTGACTGCCAGGACTTTTCAGGTATCGTGGAGATGGCTCAGGAGCTACAGCAGCCAATTCCTTTTTGGGATGTTCTAAGAGCAAAGTTGAAGAAATTTCCTACTTAAATGTCCTCTCTGACGAGAGAGGTTGAAACCTGGCGTTGATACTGTCCACTGCAGAGTGAGATCTCTTTAAACCAATTCTCTTTGTGTGATTTTGTCCTTCCTGAAGCCAAAATATGGCTGTGTGCAACTCCTTTGTAGAAGAAGTACGCAGCTGAGCTGGCTTTGAACTGATTTATGCCAGTTCACTCGGCTAATGAAGAGAGAGATGGGCTTGCTTTTGTGGAGTGATGCTCAATAGCTAAGCTCCCCATCCTTTTTGGCTTCATCATTATTAAAGTCAAGGCAGCATAAGGAGGCTTAACTGTGCTCCAGACATCTGGCTAATTTTGAATAATAGAGGTTATTTTATAAATCCACCTCAGGCCCTTTCATGCCTTCGGATTAGCAGGAAAGAATCGGGCACAGATGACAGATGATGTTTTCACTAGTTCTTGCCAATTAGCACAAATTTTTCATCAGGATTCAGATAAAACTGAGGCAAAAATTTGGGAAGAAATTAAATCTGCTGTGGTGGTCAAAATACACTTTCAGTAGACTTGGGTGGATCCCTGACACAGTGTGGGTTGCCTGCAGCCACTGTCCCTTGAGGGTGTTGTACTTTCCGGTCTGCTGCATATTGAATCAGAGATATAAATACAACCTGGTGGATCCAAATGTCTTAGAAGTCTGATGAGGGCATTAAGACCCTCTTGATTTACAAATCAAGATTGCTTTCATGCTTCATACTGCAACTAGATAGAAATAGAGAATGGTGGCACTGTCTAACGCAGAGGTTATTATACAAGGTTGAAAATTCTTTTTCCTAGAGGTAATCTGAACAAATGTAAGGATCAGCTTATGAGGGATCAGAATTTTCATGCATTGACATTAATTATTGTTATGGAGAAGATTAGTATCATCACTAGATGAACCCTAAATAGGAGGCCTCCCATTGGTGTTGCTAATAACCTCCTTCTGTGATGAAGGTCTCTAGCTTAATGAAGTTCATTATAGAGCAACAGGCTAATTTTATGGAAGTATTTGATAGAGTTTTTATGTTGCCTTTTCATATTGTCATCATTATCTCTGTCATGTGGAATTTAAATATGAGATTAATGTAAGAAAGCTTTTCTTCTCTCATGAGACAGCCGTGAGGTAGAGGTGCCAGAGAAACCCTGTGTTAATTGTAGAGAAATGGGAGAAACAGCAGCAGAATTATACATTTACGGCCACACGACCTCTGTTTCTATCTATTCTCTGGTTGCAGAGTCATAGTATTCTTTAGGTTGGGAAAGACTTTTATGATTATCAAGTCCAACCATTAACCCACCACTGCCACGTCCCGAAGCACCACATCTATAAATATCCCCATGGGTGGTTTCTCAATTTCTTTGGTCAACCTGTTCTACTGTTTGATAGCCCTTTCAGTGAAGAATTGTTTCCTAATACCCGATGTGACCCTAGTGCAACTTCAGGCCAATGTCCTCCTGTCCTGTCATGTCTTACTTGGGAGAAGAGACCAGCCCTTCTCTTGGTACAATATCCTTCCAGGTAGTTGTAAAGTGTGACAAGCTTTCCCTCTCAGTCTTCTGTTCCTCAGGCTAAACAATCACAGTTCTCTCAGCTGCTCCTTGTAATTATTGTGCTTTGGACCCATCACCAACTAGATCTGAATTTGAATGTCTATAGCTAATGGAGTTTTGAAAACCCCCATTATGTCTTTTCTCATTATTTAATCTTCTCAATTTCTAGGAGACTGAAGTGTTTGCTTCAGTTTCATGTTCAGACTTGCTCATTATTATTTTGACTTTTGATGACTGAGCGAGGGAGGGAGGCTCACTTGAACCTTGCATATAGTAATACAGGCAGACACAAAATCATGGGTCTGGGAACAGATAGATCGCTTAAGTAAAGTAACAGTGAGGTGCTTGTAGATAAAAGCAAACAGTTAAGTGAATAAGAGCCCCTGGTAAGATGCTGAAATGAAAAGAGACTTTGGAGAATATAACCTCTATATGAACATATTATCCCAAATATTGGAAGCCACGCTTTATAAGAAGAAAATTAAGCAGTGTAAAGTGTTCCATTGAAGGTGTTCAGAGAAGTAGATTTTGTGATAGTCTCTTTTTATCTAATGAGGCTAAGCCTCATCCCAGGTCAAATGGGACTCTCAGTGATAAATGCTCGGAACTGCCCTGCAGGAGCCTAGCTCTCTGCCTTGATTTTACTCAAGGGGAAGTTGAGAGACTAAAATATAATAAAATAAATTGAAGTTATCTCTCTAACAAGTGTCTCATACAAATCCAGTGTCAAAGAAAGAGTCTTCTAACAGCAGGGAGTCCTTACACTAAGAAAAGTCCTTGTAAGGGGTAAGAAGCGAAGCCATGACCAGTTTGAGTAACTCCCTTGTTTAAAGTATTTGTAGCAGATATATGTTTTGGACTGAATTAACATGAGGATATAATAGAGTATATGTCTGTTAAACTCATTACATGAAAAATATCCTCCTTCCTCAGTTTTTCTAACAAAAGAAATCCCTGTTGGATCATTTGTACTTGATTGAGAATAGCAGCATGGTTGTGTAGAAAGTCTGAACAGAAGGTTGTAGCATTCGGTTTTGACAGTAAAATATCTGAAGGTGAATTTGCCTTTAACGGATGACTTTCAGGTTTTTGTAGGAAAATACTCATCAAAATTTTTAGGTAAAAATACAGATCACTAGGAGTAGGAGGTTCTAGGAAACCAGGGAAAAACTTCAGCAAATCTAGTGAAAGCTCTGAGGGAACATACATCAACAATAAAATACAATACAGAAGAGTGAAAAAAGGAAACAGAATGGTGCCAGTGATTTTGTTATGTAGAAAAATTGAGTGAAATGGGGATTTTTTTATACTGGAGTAAAATCCAGGGTAAGTTTTAAATGTCAAGTATATGGCTATGTTCATAGAATCATTAGGGATCAGAAGGGACCTCGAAAGACCATCTAGTCCAATCTCCCTGCCACAGGAGGATCACCTAGACCAAGTTGCACAGGAACACATCCAGGCGGGTCTTGAACATCTCCAGAGAAGGAGACTCCACAGCCCCCTGGGCAGCCTGTTCCAATGTAAGTGAAGAACCTCTCTTGATCTTTAGACATACTACTTTTATACTTCTCACTACAGTAGCATTTAGGAATTTATCCTGGTATTTATAAACATTTCAGAATTTTTCACTGAAGAAAAAGTCTTTTCTGTTTTGTTAGCTAACGCCCAAAATGAATCTGGCACAGTGAAGTTTATTTGCTGCTACATTCAAAACTGAACAGTCTTGTTTATATTTATCGGTCTCATCCTTACTTCAAATTTTAAGAGAGTAGGAACATAAAATGATTACAAAGATCCTCATCCAAAGAAAACATTGTGTCCTGCACTTAACCTGAGGAGTCATTTTACTCTGAATTTTGGGAGTCTGCAGATAGTTCTACACCTCAGAGGTCAGTTATGTGTGGCTGGGTTGCTGCACAGTGTCTGTGCAGGTGCTAGATAATGCACCAGGGAAGATGTAAACTCACAGAGTGGGGTTTCATCTCTTTGGAAGTAACAACATCATTGAAAGACTGAATGCTGCATAAACTGAATTGTCAGTGCTGTTCAAAGTGGCATCACAGTCGAGGCTATGCTGCACAGTTCAGGCCCAGGGGATTGACCTAGTGGGTCTACCTACTATGCACAAGTCTTTGGTAAGTGACCCTACAGTGGTTTCCTCTGTGTTGTCATCTCTTACTTCCTTGACACCAGCGCATGGTTTACTTACATTCTGGCCAAGCAGTGACTGTGAAACAAATGGAACTTGGGGGTTGTTGCACTTTCAAATCACCTTTTTTCTTTCTGCAGGATCTTCCTGCCTCGCGTCATTATGAAGTTTAAGACAATGTGATTCTTGAGGACAGAGGTTCTTCTCCAGGTGCTTCGCAGAATCATGGAAATGGTGTTTTGAAGGGCTATATGTATATGGTGTGCTATTTCTCTGGTGCTTGTGATGTTTCTCCAAATGATTCAGTGTCTGACACTGAAAGTGGCCATACATCATTCAGCTTTTTGTTAAGGACTTAGCTTCTTTGACTACTACTACTATATGTTGGTAATAAGAACAAATACTTAGACCTAAAGTTAACATAGCATGACCACCTGAAAGGCTGCCAAGGGTCCAATAAACAGCTAGGAAATAAAAGCCATGGTGGAAAATGAAAAGATATGTCAGTCCTTCACATGAAATGTCATCAGAGAGTAACTCTGATTTTGTGTTTTTCATACTCCACAGAAGAGAAGCCTGAAGAGGTGTCAGAATGAAGTGTCAGTTGAAGGGACTTCCACAAACCAGATTTTCCAATAAGATCAAACACAAGAGCCAGATGCTATTCATTCAATCATTCTAGAAGAACTCGGGGATGACATGGCGGAGTCACTGTGTCACATTATGCACTTTAAACCTGACTTTGGAACTAAGCTAATACATGGCAGTTGGAAGAAAGAAGATCCTGAAGAAAAGGGAATTCTGACAGGTTTTCAGTAAAGCAGGTAGGTGGAAAAGCAGATTGGATAAATAGATGACAGGTGTGACAGAATGAAACAGAACTACCCAGTATTTCAGAATTCATTGGAGGAGCTGATAGGCACATGGAAAAAGATGTAGTTCAAGTAAGATATAGCGTGCTTCTTCCAATTTCAATACCTATTGGATGCTCAACACATGCTTTTAAAATAAAACCAAATGATTTAAAAGAAAAAGATAATAATTTGTGAATTAATAACTAAACAGAAGGCAAGAAAAAACATCAGGAATAAGAAGTAAGTGGACAAGAGGTTTCCAGTGTTGTTCCAGAAAGCTGCTGTCTCATTTCATCACATTTCAGGTAAGAGAGCCAGTATAGTGAAGTGACAACAGTTTTAAAACCACAGTTATTTTAAAGAGTCAAATGTAGGCCAGAGTTCATGGTATTGAGTGACTGGGGCATGAAATGATGATGCAAAGTGGATATTACAAAATATTGTGTGCATACAGGAGAAAAGAATTCCCAACCACGTATGTTCAGTGGTGGGTAGTAAATTAGTTGTTACTGATCAGGGAGAGGATTGAAAGAGTCATTGTGGTTAATCTTCTGAATACACACATGCACTGCTGCTCAGGAGGGTTCCACGTGGCAATAAGCCTGCT
This sequence comes from Upupa epops, assembly GCA_013397515.1. NCBI lineage: Eukaryota > Metazoa > Chordata > Aves > Bucerotiformes > Upupidae > Upupa > Upupa epops. The sequence goes on along the minus strand of VZRI01012739.1, from coordinate 56,230 downwards.
GGGGAAGAAACAACTGAAGAGTTATATAATAAAATCTGTAAACTCAGGGCCAGCATGAAGCAGGGAATAAAAGTAGTTACAATTATTCCTTACTGAATAGTCACATCCACATAATCCTGCTCAAACATCATACTTAATGGCTGTTATTAATTTTTCCCCCAAATAAAAGAAATAATTATGCCAGAATGAAATACCCGTCAGAACTTATAAAATTAACCGAGTATTTCAGCTTAGTTTTACCATGTGACTCTTTGCTTGAAGATGTCTTAGGTAACAACCAGTATCAATTTATAGATAAAGGTTTTTGTCTGTTCACTCCATGAAGAAAAAGAAATCACCAATCTTTTAAAAATTCTGAGTGCTTATACAATAGAGAGTACATGCCTGGTCACGTTGTCAGGACACACAGGCCCACTGGGACAAACTGGCTTTCATTTACGTTAGTAAATACTTTTGGTCTCCAAAATTAACCTCCAGGTTTGGTGGTACAGGCAAGCTGGTTCCAGTGCGTGGGTATGTGCCTAGGCTGTTTAATTTAATAGGAAAGAGCCTGCGAAGTACCTTTCTTCCCAGAAGCTGGAAAGGTTTTTCCTCTGCTTGGTTTGTCTTTCTGTAGAGATTTCTGTGCTGACTGGTTACTGGAGCTGAGCCACAGGAGTTCAGCGAGTTCTCAGTGCAGCGGGGATGTAATGTATGTGGTTTGGATCAAAACCAAGATCTGCCCGTAAGTTTTTAGTATTTATTTTTTTAAATTGAATAACAAACTATTAGGATTTCCCTCTTCTTAAATAAAAAAAAATGCAGCATATTCTTTAAAGCGGAAGGGTAATGAAAGAAACTTCAAAGCAGTTGTGTTGGTATTGGTTAATTGCACACCACTTTTAAAGGCTAAGCTATTACTACATCACATAACAAGTTAATCAACGTGCATTTGACTACAGTGTGTTGCAAAGGTACAAGAAACACAAACATTTTTATTAAAGGTTTGCAATGCAGATACAGAAGTCGTGTAATAATATGTTAGTTACTGTCAAGAGCTACAAATGAATGTTCAACCCTTCTGGAAAGAAAAGAGACATTTTACTTATTTTTGCTAATGCTCTGTTAATAAAATTTGCTTTCTCATATCCTTAGGCCATTAAGGTTACAACCGCATTACTACTGCTAAAAATATTTACAGTCAGGTTGCCTAATTAATTACTGGACTTTAGAAACTGAAAATATCCTTTAAAATATTAGGTTGTCTGTTGTCAAGTCATAGCACTTTGAGCTTTATTCCATTCTAACTACAGGAGAAATAATGATTTCAAATCATTATGTAAATACTGTGAAAGCTGCTGAACTTTTTGCTAGTAAAACTATGAATCTGGGTTCAATTAAATATGTTTTGGCTCTATTGGTTAAGACTTTTCAAATAATCACTCTACGTATTTTCATCTTGTGAGGTTGTTGTATGTTAGCATAGCAGACTCTCGGAACCCCTCAGGTAGTAATGATATTGTGTGATGCTAATCCATTTGCATTTCTTACATGCTGTATGTTCTTGTCGCTTAAGCAACACTGATGCATAGTGCAAAACAACAGGTCAAATTCTTCCTACCTTATGCTGTTACAAAGTTAGATGCAAAACCTCTTAGAATGGTGATGACTTTGGCTTAAACTATAAAAATTACTATGAGGAGATCCTGCTAAATGAATACAAGACTAAATATAAATTCCCTATGGCAGTACAGTGGCATGTGCAAAAGAAAAGAGAAAAAAATTAAGGCATTTTTGTTGTATTTAGCTTCATATTCTGCTGATACACAGGGCTATGTCTGTAGCTGCAACAGTGATGAAACTCAAATATTACTTTAATTTACAACTTTCAAGCATTTGACCTTTGACATTTATTGTGCAGTCCATGGGAAAAACAATTTCACATTAAAAGCCTATAGTTAACAGAGATTTGAACTATGAAAAAGAGAAATGGATTATGGCTGTAGAAATAAAACAACAAAATACCCTGATCCACACAGATGTCTTTTAGAATACACTTAGAATTCATCAAAGTACGTTTCCCCTGGTTAACTACTGATGGTTTATTTACAAAGCAAGTACCAAACAATGGCTAGAAAATTCAGTTGCACCACAAATCATCTACACAGATATTTTTATTTCTCATACTAGAAAACAGCTGAGGTGGTGTTTACTTCAGCACAATGTTTCATAAATCTTAATGTCTCTTAGCAACTAACACAAAATGGAGATGCAGGCTGGATTAAGTCATTTGAAAAAATAAAGATATTATGGGTTTGTCCAGTAAAACATAATTTTCTTTAAAAAAAAAGTTCTAATGCATGAAGTTCTCCAAGTCCTTCACATAGGGACTGTCAGTGATTTTAAAATTCAAATGTTTGTGAAATTTGAGAAACTACTTGCAAGACAAGTCATTATCAGCCTGTGCTAGCTCTGACAGGTTTACAGACACGTTTCTGTTCACACAGGAATTTATGTTAATAGAGTGTGTTGTTTTGGGGATCATTTGACAATCAATAACAAAATGGAATATTTTCACTTATCTCTTTTAGAAGATTGCTTTGATTTGAAAGCCTATTATGTGAGAAGCAGAAGGTGAAGTTTGGAGTTTTGTTGGTAGTTAAGTGATCATGGGATGAAATATTTCCCCTTTGAAATTGTGAAACTTGTAGGAGAGCTCTCGAACTGCAAATATGTTCTTCTAGATGATCTTGTAAGACTTCAGCACACAAATAACCTGCACAGAAAACACCTCTACAAATAAGTTTTAAGACTAAATCGAGCACCCAGCAGTATCATAACTTCTTCCCCTGTTATTTCCTCAAATGAAAACTCACCGTCTCTCAAAGGATAGTTGTCCAGCCTTTGAGTTTTTGTTTCCAACCTGTTTAACACTGCTGCAACTTCACTTGTCAAAGAGCATGTCAGAACACTACATGTACTGTAGCTTTGTTTTAGACTGATGTATGTGTTCCTGGTAAACATGACTGTTGGGAACACCAGAGCCTGGCAAGCCCCTGTATCTTTTGGTTCTGCTTGCTGTTAACTTTCATGCTTCTGCTATGTGCAATGTAGAAGTGTTGCAGAAGCAATCTGGGACAGACTGGAAAAGCAGGCACTTTCCTCTGTGGTACGTTTTTTTGAGGGAAAATGTATCCTACACATTCCCACAGCACACTGCCCAGACACACCGTGGCACTGATGTGCAAGAGCTTTGAGAGCTAAGCAGCAGAAGACCCTGTCACGGCAGTGGAGTAGTTTCGGCTTCTTGGAGTTCCAGCTGAAAGGAAAGAAATTGCAAATACAATGAAAAATCACTTGATTTCTTCCCACCCACAACTTTGTGTGTGGGGGTTCTTTTAAAGAGGAATTAACTTCTTGTTTGCAGCTATTGCCCAGCACATAAAGCTGAGCAGGTAGCTGAGAGAGTAGGGCAAGACTATGCCTTTGCCGTGAAGCAATGAAGACAGGCAATTATCACAGAAGGTTCATGTCAACCCCTGAAGACAAAGAAACGTAAGTAAATCTGAAATTTGAATTAGTATATATTTCATACCAAACCAGTTGTTCTCTTGTAGAGGGGAGCTCTCTGGGAATTTCACAAGTATGGAAAGACTTTGTTCCCTGCCTGTAATCTTTTCATAGCAATTGCAAGGGAGTTAGTATTTTAGATACCAAATTGGTTAACTTTTGGATTTGCACTTCAAGGAGTTTTGATTTGGAGATAAATTTCTCCAATGTCACAACCTATCTTAAATGCTTGTTCAGTGTAACATGATGCATTTAGGGATTTTCTTCATTCTCTATAGAGAACATTTCTCCTCAGCTCCTTTTGGACAGAAACTGACCTGATCCTAAATGTGATTCACCTTGACTTTTGAGGAAGTCTAGATCCAGAAATTAATTTTGAAGTCCATACTCACTTATCTTTATGGATTAGGTAAACAGGCAGCATTTATTTTCTACTTATTTAACAATTAACTTTTTCTAATGTATTAATAAAAATAAATGTTTGGTTCCCCATTTATTCTAATTCACAGTTTAAGGAATACTACAAACAAAGGGAAACCTTAGAAGCCATCTAATTAATTCTGGTCCTTGTAGCATAGTTTGTTCTCGTTTCCTGTTTTGTTTGCTACATAAAAGACTGATGGAAGTCCCATGTCGGTGCAAATCAGTGATACAAAAGGAATCCTAGTTTTGAGGATTTATTGAATTTAGACAAGTTTTTCATAGATGTCATTGCTAGAGATAGGCCTTTCTAAGAAAGCAATATTTGGTGATTATTATTTATGTGTGTTATTATTTACAAAGGAGCTATGTCCATTTCCTGGAAATACAGAGAAAGGCCATTCTCTATTAATACAGGTAGATGTGGATCTGCCAGACTGGAGTTACAGAACTTTATCTGCTACTGTCATGTTTCTGCACCAACATTCCCCAGATTTGTTTGCAACCTCTCATATAGCACTGGGAAAATTAAAATTGAACAAAGTACTTAATATATTTCATAAAACTGAGACTAGCTTTAAATTTCTCCTCATTTCTACTTAAACCCAGTTTTTCTTTAATCCAATATCCTGTTTATTTCTACACGTGCTGGCAAATTCAAACAGTAAGGGCAAAGTTTTCAGGGCAGAGAAACAGCAGAGCTGATGGTTATTGAATATATCTGGGGTCTCATTTTCAGCATATGAGGAGGATCTTTCAGCTCCTGTTACAAGATTTAGACACATTGATTGTTAAGGAGATAGGATGACTAAATGTGCCTATACCTCATTTCCTTAGTTGCTTGGATACACTCAGGTGAGGTTGCTATAAAAACTTAAAATGGGTCACAAAGAAACTAACTCACTGAAACTAAGTTAATTTCTCAGATTCCTCTAATTATTAATAATCTATTTTCCTAAGTATTTAGGATATTTGTATTAATTTCTCAGATTTCTCTAATTATTAACAATCCACTTTCCTAAGTATTTAGGATATTTGGTTTTCTTATGAACAGACAGATATTTGTCAAAACTAAAGGTATTTGGAAAACACAGTTTTTAGGAAAAAAGGATTTTCAATTATTTTTAAATCTTAAAAGTGTTCAAATTTCTTTTAATCTCAAAGAAAAATTAATGCAGACAGTCTCTGTGCTTCTGAAGAGCTGCTTCAAAATACCAGTCGAGGTCTTTGTTGTGGATCAGATTAATGTTACTGGCCTCAAAAAACCTCAGCTATTTGCAGAAGCTGCTATTTGGTCCTTTATTACCATTCCCTACCAATATTAGGCTGCACGGAGAAAAGTAAGTAAGCAGTTTTGCTTTGCAAAGAGTTTTTCCAGGATTCCATCATTCCTACTCTCATTTTAACTCTTGATGAAATTCTCTTATGAGTTGGCATATGCCCTCCTGAAAATGAAACTCTGCCAGGCCTTCAAGCTCTCTTTGGAAGAAATATGACCTGCACAGGAGTTAGTTGAGTGTAACACAGGATACATCACCCCTCTAGGTGTGAAACATCTGTCTTACAACTCTTCCAGCTTTTGCATACTTGGTTAGCCACCATCTTTTCTACCTCAGCACTATGTTCCTCCACTAAGGATGTACATTTTCTGTACATTCTTGCACCACCTGTGTTATGGATCACTTACTAATCTGTGCCTTTGAAAGAAGCTGCATTTCTAGATGAGTTTTGAAATACTTCTGTTCTTCCACATTTTGGAAATACTGATCAAACTTAATCTAGATCTTTCTGACAATGCCCAAGAGCCACAGAGAAGGCCAAAGGCCACTATCTTACCTGAGAATAATACAGACATGTATGATGTTTCTTGTTACTGCTTTTGCACCAATAGAAGGAGAGTTGCTCCTTCCACCATGAATAATTATTTTTAAGAGTATTAAGAGAGAGAGAGGCCTTAAGCTGTTGAATGACTGAGTGCTTGCAGCTCTCATTAATTTTAGCAGGAGTAGAGAATTCTCACTTGGCAAAAACACAACTTGTAGAACATCTGTTTCTTCGAAAATGACAAAGTGTGCCAAACACTATAAAAGCTTGCAATTAGGATTCATACCAAAAGCACTTCACAGCTTTGTCTGTACACGGAAAAGCTTGCCAGTATAGATCAGTAGGGATGTACTCACTATCCTTTCTTGTACAGAAAGCACTTACCTGCAGAGATTGCCCTGTCAAATACAATTTAGGAAAGCTCCCTGGTTGACCAAACAGTGGGTTGGGTCTTTTCCCTTTATTTTTTTCCTTAATTTTTTTCTTTTCCTTACTTTTTCCCTTTCCCCCCTTTCTTTTCTGAGGGCAAAACCTGCCTTCACCATACAGCATTCTCTGTTAAAAAAGCCTGTAGTTTTACTTGAATATATTCTACAGACATCATGAGAGTGAGCAAGACTGCTCCTGAGAGCTGGTATGCTGTGCTCCAGGGAGAAGGTTCAGGTCAGCATTCAGTGAGCACAGCTGGCAGAAACCAATCAGTGGCAGCAGCAGCTGCCAAAGCAGCTGAGGGATAATGGTGGTGAGGGAAGTGAAACTGGGCCTGTTTATAGCCACTTCAAATTATATCAAGTACCCCTTCTCCCTGGCCATGGGAAAAACTGATGGCTATTTGCTAGGAAGTGCTACCAAATTAGTCAAAGCTGTGTAGTCAAGCAATTTCTTAACAGTTCTTCTGCATGCTTCTCCTTCTTGTTCCACGCATATTGGCTCTTTGCTGTGGTTTCCTTCCTAAGTGCCTCAACCAGACCTCGTTTCTGATCTGTCCCTCTCTCCCTGCACTGTTCCTTTCACCTCGCTTTCCCTTCAGTGTCTTCCCCGTCACTTCTCTTCACATGTGCTTTATCAGTTCTTGACTAGTTTAATAACTATTCCCTAAATGAAAAAAAACCCCACAAGCAAGAAAGAACCCAACTGTAGGACTAGCTTCTGCCTTATTGCCCATATAAATCTCACATTGCTCACTTGGTCTAACCCTGCCCCAGCTAGCTCTTTCCCTTGTTGGTGTAGGTTGAAAGATTTCTGTGCAAAGGATCATCCCCTGTGCTCTACTTCCCATCAATGCACAAGGAAACAGATTTTACTTCACCCAGTGTATGGGCAGTACCACAGCAATGTTTGTTAAGGGTAGAAATTTAGAAGTCTACAGCTCTGCTAAACATAATACAAATATAACTAAAGGTAGGAAATGTGTGTGTCACACTGCACTGTGAAAAGCAGGACTTCTGCTAGATATACAATCCTATTGTCGGACACATGCACAACATTGACTCCACTGAGGGTTACAAATGCATTACGATTACAAATTGCCTAGCAAATCTGTAGTATGCCTGGAAAATATTACATATCTATACATTTGAACACACATGAATGGATGAATCTGTGCCTCGTTTGGCAGTTCTGCTCCACCACCAAGGTGTGTGTAATTGAGCTGAGCAGGTGATTTCATAGACCATGTACGAATCAGGTGCTGGTGAGTGACTATACCAACAAAGTAGGTTAGGAAAGCTTCTCCCTTTAGACTTTTCTGGTGCAATTACTATTTTGTCTGTTTGCAGATGATAGCATTCTGTTTTGGGCTTTCTGGTAGCAGCTGAATGGCAGGATGAAACAGCTTTCATGAAAAGCTACTGACTCATATATCTTGAGGACACAGCTATCTCACTGCTGAAGTGGCAGCAGTGAGAACTAGAAGCAGAAACAACCTAAGTAAGTGTGTTGCTGAAAGGTGATAGGGCAAAGACTGAACTAGGTTTGTGCCATTTGTTCTTCTGTTCATTCATTACAGAGATGACACCAACCTTTTCTAGTGCTTATGCTACTTTTGTGAACACTAAGAGTTGCTTTCATCTTTTCCTTGATGGTCACCGAGGGATGGGGATTCGAAATTCTCAGGACTAATTGGAGGAATGTGGATGTGGAATGTGTAAAGAAAGAGCTGCTTTGCCAAAGCTAGCAAAAAATAGCCTGAATGAAAAAACCCCAAAACTGAATCTATTTCTCTTGGTATCTTGGTATCCCTACTTTTAAATGCTTGTTTTAAATGGAAAAGGTGGATTCTTGGTTACCTTAAATGGAAAAATGTCACAATACTTCTTAACATGCATATATATATCTAATCCTTATCTATATCTAATCTATACATCTACATCTATATCTAGCTATATATACAGATATCTCAAAACCCACTTTAGCCAACAGTTAATTGTCTGATACAACAAGTGTATGTAGACAAGCTTTTGTCTACTTGTGTGTCTTCCAGGACATGCCTGGCTTTCTTCCTCATTATCACTCCAGGCTGGGGGATGATGTGCTAGAGAGCAGTTCCACAGAGAGGTACTTGGGGGTGTTGATGGAGGAAAAGCTGGACATGAGCCACCAATGTGTAATTGCAGCCCAGAAGGCTAATCATACCCTAGGCTGCATCAGAAAAGTGGCCAGCAGATCAAGAGAGGAGATTCTGCATCTCTACTCTGCCCTGGTGAGACCTCACCTGGACTACTGCATCTACCTCTGGAGTCCCCAACATAAGAAGGGTTAGGATTTGTTGGAGTGGCTCCAGAGTATGCTACGGAAATGATCAAAGGGCTGGAATGCTTCTCCTATTAGGACAGGTTGAGAATTGTATTGTTCAGGCTGGAGAAGAGAAGGCTGCAGGGGGACCTGATAGCAGCTTTCCTGTACCTGAAGGGGCCCTACAGGAAAACTGCTGAGGGACTGTTCATAAGGGTGTGCAGCAACAGGACAAGGGGCAATGGTTTTAAACTAGAGCAGGGGACATTTAGATCAGATATTAGAAAAAGGTTCTTTGCAATGAAGATGGTGAAACACTGGAACACGTTGCCCAGAGAGGTGATAAAAGCTCCATCCCTGCAGGCATTCAAGGCCTGATGGGGCCTTGATTCAAGCTTGATGGGGCTCTGAGCAACTTGATCTAGTTCAAGATGTCCCTGCTTAGTGCAGGGGGGTTGTACTAGAAGACCTTTAAAGGTCCCTTCCAGCCCGACATATTCTGTGATTCTGTAATTTGTACATCAATCAAAAGTGTACAAGCACGTATTATTTTCTTTATTACTCACTGCTGCAATGGGAGAAGTAGTGAGATCTATATTCTGTCCCACTCATGTTTCCATCAGCAGACAAGGAGTATGAATAGATAAATCTGTGGTTTAATCTCCAACCAGTTGGAGCCATCATCTGTTGTAAACATTCTGCAAATGAAACACCATGTATGCATGCACAGTGCATCTGGTACCTTTGAATGCCCTCAGCTTCTGAGCATCAACTACAGGAGAGAACAACTAGCACCAGGAAGAACTGGGGTCCCTGTGTATACATACACCAGCTTTAAATAATCCTAAAGGTGTTTAGGTCTCTAAAAAGCTACAAATCAGTATAAACTGTAACTTCAGAATACATGTCATCTCCAAGCAGGATGCTTGGATCCAGAGATGACATCTCCACCGCTAGTCATACCTGATGGTTAGTCCTGTCCACAGTGTTGGCAGTGGAAGCATGATCACGAGTGTTTTGTCGGACTCGGGTGGAGTTTTGCTGCTCAATGGTTGAGGAAGTGGGGATGCAGAATTCTCTGAAACACCTTTTGAAATTCTCATCTAGAAATGCATAAAGGACTGGATTAAGGCAACTATTTGTATACCCTAAAGCAATACAGAAGTGCCAGGACACAGTCTGGAAAGTAGTTTCGGGGATGTTGACCAGAGCTTTAACAATGACATAAATGTGGATGGGAGTCCAGCAGACAATAAACACTGCTACCACTACAAGAACCATCCTTGTGATTCTCCGTAGGTTCCTGTCCTTCTCTTTGGAGCCAGATAACATGCGAACACTCTTCAGGCGTAAAATCATCAGCCCATAGCACACGGTAATGATCAGGACTGGCATGATGAAGGCAAAGATGAAAACGCAGATCTTTAGGAGGTTCTCCCAGTACCACGCAGGATGAGAGAAGGTAAGTGTGCAGTCAATAGAGCCTGGAGAAAAACACCAAAGAACAACAAGCAGGTAATTTCTTCATTTGCTTTTCTTTAAACTTTTATATATCTTAGGCAAAAATACGCAGCTTTATTAAGTAAACAGGTAAAATGAAGCAATCTGAGCCCTACCACCAGCACACAGGCTGGACACAGTGCTGCAGAACATACATTACGTGTGAGTTAGAAAAGCAAACCCAAAGTTAATGTGCTCTTTTTTGAATTTTATTGGTTGGAATGGTATGTGTATTGTTGAATTAAATACAGTGAACTTGAGTTCAGGTGCCCAAACTTTCACTCATTGTCAGTGTAAAGTCTGAAAGATCATTTAACCATGGTATCTGCTGGGAGTTTGAACATTTCAGGGCAATGGGGAAGAGAGTGACGTGGTGCTTGGTAACTGTGCCCAGCAGGGTATGGATTTATGTTGAGGTGCTGTCACTTCAAGGTATGTGTTTGAACACCAGTCATCTCAAATGTGCTCTCTGCTCTGTATCATGTCCTGCCAGACTGGATGCAGCTTATCTACACACGCACAGTATCACAGAAGACCAGGTTGGAAGTAGCCCCAAGGATCATCTAGTCCAATCCTTTAAGCTAAAGAAATACAGTTTAAATGAGATGGCTTGGCCCCCAGTGAAGCTGAGCTTTAAAACTGCCTATGGTTGCAGAACCCACTGTTTCCCTGGGAAGAGCACTCCAGTGTCTAATTGACCTCACAGTGAAAACTTTTCCTGTGGAGCCCAACCAGAGTCTCTCCAGGAGCAACTTGTATTCATCACCCCTCATTTTTTTTCTATGAGATTCCTTGTAAAAAAGGCAACTCCATCTTCTTGGTAGCCACTCTTTATGTACTGGTACATGGTGATGAAGTCTCCCCTAAGCCTCCTCTTCTCAAGGCTGAACAAACACAGCTCTCTCAGCCTTTTCTCATATGACAGCGCTTCTAATCTTTTGATGATCTTAGTGGCCCTTCTCTGGACCCTCTCCAACCTGTCCATCTCTTCTTTATATAATGGGGACCAACTATATAAAGTTGAACACAGCCCTCAAGGTGTGGTCTGACCAGTGCTTAGTAGAATGGGATAATGATTCTGCTGGTGATGCCCTTGTTAATGCAGCCCAGCATTGTGTTTCTTTTCTCCGCCACTGTAACACACTGTTCTCTCATGGGGACCCTGCTGTCCACCAAGATCCCCAGATCCCTCTCTACATGACTGCTCTGTAGCCAAGTGGCTCCCAGTTTGAGCTGCATTCGTGGGTTATGATTTCCCAGGTGGAAGATGTTCCCCTTGTTCCCACTGACAATTTAACTCCAATTTCCATAGGAATGTCCTGGACAAAGCACAGGCTCTTTTGCGGCAGGACAGTGTGTAACCCACCACGGAATATAGTAAGCAGGCACAGATGCTTTTCCAAATATCACAGTAAACACGTGGGGCAGCAAGAATCAAACAGACCCGCAAAAGGAGCTGGAGCTACCTGTTATAAAAGACAGACCATGTGCCATGCTGTGTCCAGTCAACTATAGCCAGGTGCAAAACTGCTGAAGGAGTCCGTTTGCAATGACACTTGCTTTACACAGGCCAGAGGTCATAAATTAATTCAACACCTCTCCAATAAACATGAAACAGTGCAGAAAGGAGTCTAAACATGGAAATACTCGATGTTGGAATGAAAGCCAGACTTACCATGCCTGTATTTAGTAGTCGCCATGAACATAACTGGCAGGCCAATAGCAGAAGAAAGAATCCAATTGCAGACGTTGACAATTTTGGCATTTCTGGGAGTACGGAAATCAAGGGCCTTAACTGGGTGGCAAACAGCTACATAGCGATCCACACTCATGGTGCAGAGAGTGAAGATACTGGTGAACATATTGTAGTAGTCTATGGATATAACAATCTTACAAAGGATGGTACCAAATGGCCATGTTCCCAACAGATAATTCACACTCTGGAATGGCAGAGTGCTTGTCGCTAGGGCATCTGCCAAGGCAAGATTGAAAATATAGATATTGGTAGCAGTCTTCATTTTCGTGTACCTAAAAAAAAAAAATAAATCAGCAAAGCATGTGAACAGCTACACCTCACAATGTTAAGCAAAACTGAGTCCAGTGTACCAGAAACCTTGTGGAAGTATGTTTGTGCCAGGTACTGCCAAAGAGCATCTTTCCTCCTTTTAATCAGTACAATAAGGTTTATCATCAATAATCAGTGTGCCATTAGCTAAAGAGTGTAAGAAAGAAAAGATCCATTTGTGTAGCAAGGAAGGATATATATGTAAAAGTAACAATATTAAAGATGCTAAAAAACTGAGAAGCTGAAAAAAATGGTGACTATATATATGTCACTGTAATGAAAAGCTTTTCTGTAATCTGCTGATGTCAAGTATTAGAACTGTGGCCTGTAGAAATAACAAAATTCATTTGTATGTTGGGGAATGCTAATGAGGTAATTCCTTAGGAAATAAGTAGCTAAAAGATTAGTATAATTATCATATCCACTGTGTCTAAATATTCAGGCTTTTTACACTTGATTAGTATATAATTACAGAATTCTGAAATAATTTGTAATGATGGTTATTACATTTCTTTACTAATCTTCCAATGTAAATTGGTCAGATGACCCTTCAAGGAGAAAACAGATTCTGTTAACCATATGCATATAGATGCTGTGGCTGCCTGAATTCTGGGGGGGATCAGACAGCTTCCAAAACTTCCTTCTCTTTCTGCAAAGTAGGAAGTACAGCATTTGATCAAATATCTTACAGTATATAGAGTGATTTGCAAGAGGAACAGTCTATTTGAAAAGATCTTACAGGCCATTAGCCAAGAAAGACAAAGTGTAAAATAGCAGTATTTCACATTTTTTTTGTTCATTCTTTGATCTCTCCAGAATATGAGTCAGCTTCAAGAAAACAAAACCAATCAAAATACCAAACGAAAACTAACAAACCAAAACCCCACTGACAAGAGGGTGTAGGGAACGCACATTCAGAACTTCTTTAGTATGGTCTGGAGAAATGCAGACTTCTGGCTGAATGAATCCAGACAGCTTTTATGATGAACTTCTGAAGAAGTTTGCATTGGCTTTGTTCTCTCATTTTCTAGCACTCTACGTGAATAGCTACTAACAACCCTAATTTCAGTTACAGGTTGTTTTTTTTTTAAATACTACCAAGTACATACAAGTTCCTTTGTGAGTATTGTCCTGAGAAAGTATGATCTGAAAGAGCCACTTCCAAGTTTTAAATAAAATCTGCATTCTGAAAACATCCTAAAAGTGTTTCTTACAGAAGCACTCCACTAACCCTGCAAGATCGTAACACTAAAACAGAAAGAGGCAAATGCGGCAAGCAACCCTATCTCTCTCTGCTGGGATTATGTAGGAAAACCATACAGAATTGCAGTGTGGGAGAGGTACACAATAAGCTGTGGCTCTCAAAATAATTTGGAAGGAGAAAATATTTTTTTCTGGGCAACTTTTTAGAGAATCTTGCATTTTTATACGGACCTTACCGTACCCCAAATGGAAATGTTGTTCTAAGCCCTCTTTTTGCCATGGTTTCTGTTGTTTATCAGAAATTAATGTTTTCTCCATAGGTCTGACATCAGATCCAGGACTAGCTGAGGTTGTGTTGAGAAAGCTAACCCAGAGATTTGATTGTACTGTGAGCAGACAGTCTGATCACTTGCTCCAGTCTGATCCACTCAGGCAGCAGCAGCAGCAGAGAGACAATGGCTTTCAATTCATCACTAACAAGGAACAGTCATGACCATCCTCTGTCCTCTCCCAGCTGTGAGGTGACAATTCTGTCTTTACAACTGGTCAAGAAAGCAGTCTTAGGTGTGCTGCCACCACCACACGTGATTCTGGCACAACTGTGTCTGGAGACATTGACAACAATGATAATGTTGGGGGGTTTAACTGTAATTAAAGCCATTCTAATGATTTCAAGGGAATTCTAGATACAGCAAACAAATATATCAACCAACCTGGGAATGACTATTAGGATAGGATAGGCAAGGAAAAGCTTGGAGTCAATGGAATAAAATTCCTCTGCTGGGTCTGGCATGGGCCCTATCCTGTATAAATGCCACACACTTTTGAGTTTTGCTACCTTGCTTTCATTGACAGTTTAAGCTTAAACAAAGGATTTTGCTTGATGTACTCTGTAATCTCTACTGTTCTTACAAAGAAAGGAAGTTAAAGTTTTGCAGTCATAGAAAGCATTTACCTACACAATTGTCTAATCAACAAAAGCCTATTGAAATTCACCATATTCTTTTCAGTGAAATCTATAGGATTTGGATGTTTTTCTGTATTGAATATTTCAAGGTTTTATAAAGGGCTTATTTCTGAAAGGTACATTTTGTTAACAGTGTATTTTTCCTAGTAAGTATATTATTAGTGTCTCCAGGATTACGTTTTTGGTATGAAGAAATAAATACTGAAGTCATTGATTATAAGTAATTTTAACAGCCTGAAAAATAACAGTCCCTTGAAACAGAGCTCTCAAAATCTTGATCTTAGCTATTGCAACTTTTGCTAAGGTATCAGTCTTTATGACAGATTGATAAACAGCACAAAATTTCAATCATCATCCAGATACAAATGTATATATGATGAGATTTCTATATTTCAGAGGCTGGATTTTTTTTGTCATTAAAGTCTCTAGATATGACTTATAGTGCTGGAAGGATTGTGCTTACAAACGCAGCCCTTTAACAGATACTATTTTTACACTTTCATTCAAGGCCATTAGAGACTCTAAAAATGAACAGATGTGTAAATAATAAGTTGTAAATGCAAACCCCTGAAAATATCAATGCTAGTATTTAGACTACATTGACATTCTAGCATCTAAGTCATTAATTATATTAAATTTTACACTACAGTAAACAAGGTTGCAAGTAAAAAGAGAAGTTGGCTTTGGGCAACATCACTTTTACAACTCTGCAATGACAGACGTGATGATTTAACTTTTTTGATGGATACTTAATTTTATTCTGCTCTTGATATATGCTCAAATTAATGATGCTTATTATAATACTGACACCCACTAGTATTCCCTCTCCACAGAAAGCCTTCATATCATAGAATATCTACATTTATGAAGCATATTTTTGTTGGTGGCACTAGATGATGAGATTGACAACAGTAAGTATATACTTTATGCCCATCTAATTCTGTAGGGAAAACTCAGCCTTGCCTTTATCTTCAATCCAGCAAAACTTTAGAACTAAAAACTTGAAATTTGAAGATCTGAGCTGTAGAGGTCCACTCAATTGGGATTTACATGGAGTAAGAAAAAAGCAATAGAGAAAAGCATGAGAATCCTACTCAAGATAGTCACTGAGTTTCTAGCATTCAAGAATAAATAGAAAGTCTTGAAATGAGTTCTTCAGCTGGCAGTCCATGGGCCACTTGTAGTTTCCAAATCAACTAAAAGTTTCAGCAAACTAACCTAGAGAGGCTGTATTGCACAAAGTGTTAACAGCATCTTGAGCAGGAGCTACAAGCACCTTCCTTTTCACCTCATAGATGTGCATTACAGTTTATGTCAGCATGTACATGCCTCTCTTTCTGTTTCATACATGCCACAGCTGTTTTTGGTGTGCTCATTCCAATGGCTCCAAACTTTTTAAGGACTCATTTCTTATAAGCCTTCATGGCTGTCATCGGGATGTGCAGTTCTGACAACAGCTCAAACAGCTCTCTCTGTTCTGCCTTTGATCGCACTCGATGCTTTCCTGAATCCAGCACCTGTGCCCAGTCCCAGTTTGTCAGTGAGTCCAGTCCTGGAGTTCCCTGGTGCTTCCAGCACCAGTTGTGATGGTGATGTAACAGCCAGCAGGGAGGTTGGGTTCAGTACTAGGTTTGTATATATTTCTTACTATCATTATTTTCCTTAAAGCTGTTGTAGTTCTCTTTTCCAGTCCATACTTCTCTCTCTCTTATTCCCTTTTGCTTTCCCTTTTGGGGATGGAGAGAAGCTAATAGAGAGTGTCTGTCATTCGTGTTGTGGCTGTCCCAGCCTCAACCCATGACACATACCATTAGAAATTAATCTGAAAACTGCTCCTACCTGAATAACAGTAGTGAAAAGAAAAGCAGTAATAGCCATTTGCTCTTCAGAAACGGACTGGCTCAAGGTAGATTAGAAAAAACTGTTTTCAGCAACACAAAAGCTTTTGTCTACACAATGCTAATTTGGAGGCAAAGACTACTTCAACTGATCTGTATTTAAGTTCAGTGCAAAATATATGAAAAAACTGGCTTAATTACAGGAGATTCATTGCTGAAAGCAGTCATTCATGAAAACAGTTTGGCTGCTGAAAGAAACAACAGACAGCAATTAGGTCTTTGCATACAGACTTCCTGACATAATTCTTGTTGATGTTGGAGATTAGGTTAGTGTTTCAAATCCATGTTCTTCTGGCATAATTGACTTGTTAAACAAATGAAGAACAATTACGTACATATGATAGATTTGTTGGGGTCCCCTTGTGTGGGAAAATTAAAATGTGAAGTATGCCAGTTGAACTGATTTAAGTGGACAATTATTTCCATGGCAGTTCTGCTGCATCTTGTATATACAGATGAAAAAAAGTAAGAAAGAGGGACTTTTGCATGCTTTCCTGGTATGTCCGGTACGTTAAATTTTCATAGAGCCCTAATAGTATTGACTAAGGTCATGTCATATTCAGGACACTCTGGAAAAATCCTCCAGAATTCCTTCTGTCTGCCAATCATGTTAGTATGTTTGACACTAAAATGAAATCTCTCACTCAAGTCGTATTTTGTAAAGCACCTTTGAGCTAAAGGGTCTCAAATGCCTGCCATCCTACACTATTATGCTTTTTCTTTCTTTCCATGGTAATAAGTCTCTATAGAATGAAATATTCATTATGTATCTTGGCCACAACTGTGACAAGTGCTGTGGCAGTGTTGCCTATTAAAGTTTTGAAGTCTCAGGATGAGCCTAACGTACCTGTTTGGAACGATATGATTTAATCAGCTTGAGCATAGTCTTTGATTTTTCTATCCATAGGTACTTCAGAATGTTTATGCCTTAAACCATTAAGTTCAAGCTCTAGGTACAAGCATCACAAATTTGTGTACAACCCATGCACGTTATTGAGTGGTTGCACCCCTCAGATCGGAGGTGCCATACTGTACATGAACACTCTGCTATCCTTATTATTTCTGTTCTTCTGAAGAGATCACATACAAACACATGATTTAAAAAAGTAAATCTTCAGGGAAAACAATCAAACAACAAATAAACCCCCCTACTCTCCAGCAGGCATACTGCAGCAGAAACTGTTCACAGTTCTACTGAAACTGCGTTTTGCAGCATGTTCACTCCTTTCCTCTACAAACACTGAGTTTGTGGCTAAATGTTAGATTGCTGAAGGGAGATTTCACTGCCTTTGAGAAAAACAGAGGCAGAAATTGTTTCCTTCTGTTAAAAGTCAGCATTTTAACTCCAAAAACGGTGCTACTCTGTCACTGCTGTGACCTATGATGGTTGTTTAATTACAGAAACCAAATAATATTCAACTCTCCAGCACTTCAGCTGTCAACACCTTACATGGCAAAAGACAAGCACTAGCTCTAAAATCATAAGGTCTCAGCTGAGAATACAGCAAAGCTGTCGCATACATTATGCTGAAGAAGCCTTCCCTTCCTCACACACTGGTGAGGGCATGTCTGTTGTCTGAATGAGCAGGAATATTATGAGCTGAATGCAGATCTGAACACAGGGCAGACACCTGCTGGACTGTAGTTGCCTCTTCTTTTCTCCCCAACACCGTGTTTCCACTGTCAAGTTCCTTTTTCACTTTATACTCCAAATCACAAATGAAATTAAGCTAGAATTTTTACCAGTTTACTTCCCTTGGGTTAACTCACTAGCATCTTCAGCTTCCTAGCTTACCCTTTCCTTGCATCATCAAAGCACACATAGATTGCTTTCAGGACACAGACAGAGCTAAGCAGAACCCACCACTTCTGATGGAGGAGCACCAGCTCAAGGTATCTCTCCTGTACTCAGAACCAGTTCTCTCAGGCCTCAAGTTTGGGAGAATACTAAAGGCTTTCATTTAAGCTAGCATGAACTTTCTTCAGACTCTGGTGACAGTCTTTTTGGAAATAATGTGGCACCAAGGAAGCTGGGAGGGCACCTGCCTCATCCTATTTTAATTAATTACAATTAATTAAAATTAATTACTGTTTTGGGTTTAGAGTTAAAATTGTCTGTCTGTTTTATTTATGGCTGGCTCCTCCTGATTTTCTTGCTAGAGGTGCTTCTTCTGCCATGTGGTTTGAATCGGTGAGTTTAGTCTCTCCCCAGAGAAAACCAAACAAGATCCTTTCTATGGGAAAAATACCTACTTTGGGGTAGAAGGCTGGTCCCTTCCCTTGATGTGTGACTGAGAGGACTGAAGAACAAGGAGATTGCTCCAGACAGAATGGACAAAGTTACAGTATGCATAACAGGTAACTATTTTATTATTTCCATGCCTTCTTTAATTACATGTACATGCAAAATATTTTGGCAGAAATGCATACAAAATAAAGCTAATACCATGCATTCTTTTTCCCCCCTCCCAAAATGATAGGGGGTGGGAAGGGGGGGGGGAGAAGCAGCAGAGAATATGTTTTTGTAGATATATTCCTATCACCTTGCCACACAAAGGTTTAAGATGTTGCCATGTTTTATAATTCTTATACTCTAATTTCTTTTCCCAGACACCATAACAAGCTACCTAATAATAAACCCAAATCACAGTAATATGTATGCTCCAGTGCCCAAACAGCCATCTGCTGGTACACTTTCATCCTTTCCAGCCTAGTTAAATGGAGGAAAAATTATCTGCCAATTGTTTCAGGACTTCATCTGGACCTGTTTGTCAGACAGCTGTATCTGTGTGTGTGGTGCTGCAGCATACATGAGTCTCCAGTAAAGGTTGCTACTTTTGCAGTTATTGTATGACTGAAATCTCTGTATCTCTTGGAAATAAATCGATGGTGCTAGAGAGGATAACTTCAATACATTGCCATTATCCAGCAGCAGATGTGTATTGCTGACGTATTTGCTTTGCTAGGAAGACATGGAAAGGAAAAGCGTCAATTTTCTCCCCTCAGCCCTCAAGGAAGTGTGTTTGTGAGCAAAACTCTTGACTACATCTATTATAACTCTGGAGATATTGTTGTAGAGGTAGTTAATAGGTATTGTTTTGCATTTCCAGGTGCTGGTTCCCTCCTCCTGGTTTGTAGAGTAACTGACTTAAGTACATTAGACATCTCCAGGTCAGCAGGTAAGTCTTTGAAGACAGAGAGTACCTCTGAGAGAGGTACTGAGGCCATCACATTATGAGAGAATTTGGATAACTGGCTTCTCAGATGACTTTTCTGTAGTGGCAGCATATTCCAGGGTAGAGGTTAGCACTGGGCAAGGGGAAAACAGGAAAAGACTCCCTAACTACTGCTCCCTGCTCCTCTATTAAGAGATATGGAAAGGAAAAGCGTCCTCCAAACACAAGGAGGAAATGCTCCATTTTATACAAACATTTTTGCTTTGATGTTTGACTTCTGATGTGAGATATGAGCTAGTAATTGAACACTTCTCAGTAAGAAGGTGGAACAAATACACTATTTCAAGTCTTTCACAGTTATTCAATTAGCTATGTTTTGGCATCCCTAGCTTTTCTCATCATGTAAACTCAAAGGGAAACACAAACAATATTTAGAAGCATTTAACATTAAATGGATGAATGAGGATGCTTCTTACAAGTGGTTAACTAGTGAAACATCTTTGTTATGATCGGAAATACTTGTGCTAGTCTTGAAAAATCAAGCTGCAGTTGGTCTGCAATTTAATTTATATTTGTTGCTAACAGAGGGGGTTTAGCCTTTCAGTTTTAGGTTTCCACCCGCTCCCCACTTATTCCTTTAGACTCCATCTTCTTCATCACTTCCTGTCTGGATTACGGAGAGGACACGCACTTCACTGAGCTGGATGCAGCAGCTATCTTGTCCTGGAAACATGCTCTATACTGTGTGGAACTTTAATGATCAGCAGAAAGAAAGTTCCATCTGAATTCCAAAGTTTGCTGAAATGGAGAGTTCTCTCCTTGTCTGTGGCTTGTAGGAATTGGTATTTTGGAAACAGAGCACTGGCATGGAACACACCGAACACAGAGCTAGACTTTAAAATGCCCACTGAGACTGAGGGATGTGAGTATGAACTTGGTAGGTACCACAGTTCCACAGAAGCAGTAACAGCTATAAGTTTCTTTTTTTTCCTTTTTAGGGTTTACACATTGAAGTTTTGGCTCCACTACATAAGAACATTGTGATGAATCTCCATACATCTTTGAGTGTATCTCATCTTTGAGCATCTTGTTGCTTTTTTCCCCCAAATTGTTTAAGCTTTGGGTTTTGCCTGCAGTTCAAAAGTGTTTTTTTCCAAACCTTCCCTATATTATTTCTACCCATTACCACCTTATCTAAATTAATTGGTTAATTTTGCAATTGGGGTTTTTCAACCATAACAACCATAAAAAGCCAGAGACAATAGGAGTTATTCCCAGGTTGCAGGATAATACATGTTTTAGTCAAATTATGATCATGTCAACATAATGCATTTAAAAAAAATAGAAAGGTAAATGTGATATTTTATCTGTCTGCTTCTCTTGGTCATGGAGTAGGAGTAAAACATTTATTCAACAGTAGAGGATGGTAAACTCCTAGCACAGCAAAGACACCTGCCTTTCTGTAGTGCAGCTGCTGTTCATTTAATTGGGCTTCTGTGCTGCTCCAGCCCAACCTGACTCCCTTAGTTCTGTCCCCAGACTTCCTCTGACTCGTGCTGGTAAGCAGTCTCAGTTCCTAATTGGCATGATCAGTTAAGCCTGCCATGGCTTTAGGTAACAGCTCTTAGCAATAGGGTGGAACCTTTTCTTTGTGGACAGTAGAACAAACATGAGGCACATTTGTACATGCAAGGCCATCCAAATGCAGAGAAGTTCATGTGGCTGTGGACAGGAAAGAAAAGAATTAATGTTATGCATTTCTTGATTCAAAGTTCCCTGATCTATGGTGCTACAAGATATGTTATAGGCCTTCTTTCACATTGCATCCGTAACCCCATGTCACCTTGCAAAAAAACCCCATTTTGTAGGAAAACTTGCTTTGCTTCAGCCACATTCAGACTTCCAATGATTTTCAGTCTATTTTTCCAAACAGACTCTTTCCATTTCATCTGCTATGACCTCTTTCTAAAGTCTTTGCTATTTTATTCATTCCTCTAGCGATATAAATTCTTTCTACAACTGAAATTCTGTTCTACATCATAAAATGGTTTGAGTGAAGTGTGAGCTGAAGTAACCAGAGCTTTCAGCACCTCTTAATCTTTCCAGATTAAAAAAAAAACACAACACAAACCAAACTATTAAGAGGCCATTCTGAGAAATCTTTCAATATATCTCTTTGTTTCAGAGTGGACTTATTTTCCTAGTTTTTAATTATTTTTTTTTGTAGCAGAGTAATCATTTACTCTTAATGAAACAAGATATTTCCTTCCTCCCGCAAAGGATCAGGGAGGACCTGAGGCTCCTTTGTTTATTGTAAGTGACAAAATGAATAGCAAAGCAATTAAGGAACCACTCTTGAATGGCTTTAGCGGCTGTTGGAGGAATTACCATCCTCTCAGGGCATTCGCATCATGGAGAACTGGGGCCTCCAACAGTTATTCCTCAATTCCAAAGCAGCAATGCTAGATTTTCATCTGTGCTTCCTACCATATTGCCTTAGTCACAGGGCACGTTCTTCTTCCCACTGTAATGCATGACTGATATCCCACTGACCTGATGAAAAAGCTGGAAAAGCGTATAGATTACTGGGTAAATTAATCCAATACCACATGGTGCTAATTGTACCTTGCCTGGTTATGCTCTGCAGTAATGAGAAGCAGCATTTGCTGTTGACGCAGCCTCAACAACACTGTGTTCATTTTAGTAATTTACACTTCTACAAAGCATGTGAGGAAAACAGATAATAAAAATCACCTACAGATTTTTCATATTACAGGAAATTCATGGCTGGCAGTAAAACCTGACTATTACTGCTGTGACTCAAGTCATTTTTTGGTACTGGACAAAGGAGAAGACTCAGGGTTACCAATATGGTGTCCAGCCTCGCACACTACAGGTGTGACACATAAGTATTAAAGAATGAAAATATTCAGCTGAATGGGAACCTATGGGGAGAATAAGGGTTGTTGATGAGAATGCATTAATTGTTAAATAACATGAAAGTAAATTGGAAATGCATGGATCTGCTTTGCATGAGGAGCCTGACTTTCATATTGAGAAGGTTAATACATTTCTAACTCCCTGTTAGAAATGTACTTTCCGACTTCCGGCCACCTCAGCTGTCATAACAGGTTGGCTCTGTGGACTGGCAGTGACAGTCCCACATCAGGCAAAACACCTGCACACCTCTGGCTCCAAACCCATGGATCTGCTTCATGCAGAAAAGTTGTAAGAATAATGATGTTTAGAAAAACAAAATAATTATTAAATTATTTCTAAAGAAGCTGAGAATGAGATACTGGTATGCAACAAACTGAATCTGAAGTCACTGTTGCTCTGAAAGGTGAGCACCTACTTCACAACTCTTAGTATTTTCAAGGCAAGTTAGGTACCAATATCACTTAAGAAAGTTATTTCTAGTAATCTCACTTCTTCTCAAAGTTAATATGAGCTTGAATGCTTCGTTCTTCCTGAGCAGCCATGGTGTGAAAAGAAGACAAAGAAGGGCTTTATAGGAAGCTAAACTGAACTCAGTGAAAGATTTGCCTCTTAAGTGCAGCTGAATACATGGATGTGAGTGTATATGTTCACTACTGCATACGGACATATTACATGACTGTGAACATCGAGTATAGCCTGCTGCTACAGGAAAGAAATCAAGACATTCCCTATTGCCATCCAGATCCACCAAACCTACAGAACACAGAAAGAAAATGTGTTTTTATGTTGCTTAAACTACAGGTCCTATTCAACCATTAACAGGTAAATCGGTTTTCACTGCAAACAGCTGCATGTTATTAACTGGGAAGGAACTTTCAATACAAAAAGCTGTTCTTGCACAGGAGACCTGGTTTTGGTGCTGCCTTTGCCACAGAACTTCCAGCTAGTTTGTGAGAAGCCATTTAATTTGTGTTTTCTTTCGTAATGTAAAAGTAGATTTTTGTTTTCTCCTGTTGCTTCTGGCTTTCATTTTTAAACTGTTATCTCAAGGAAAGGTGTTCTCTTCAGACAGAAATCCAAATGCAAGTGCCTCATTCAATTTGGCTTTGTGGCTCAAGTGTAATTGGATTAAAGAAATACAAACATATCTCTTTATACAAAGCATAACCCATGCTAATTCCAGGGACAACCTGTGGCATATTTTTCTGCTGAAAGCATCCTGGCTATGTCACATTGTGCATCTGCTTTTTCTCCCAGTGGAATGCATTCAGCACTGCTCAGCTGGCTGCAGTCAGGCTCCTGTTTGGAGGCCTTTCTACTACTCTATCTCCACATAGATAAGTCTTGGATGGACCATAGCCACAGAGCAGGAACGATTTTCCCTGGCTCTGCACATTTAAAATGCAGCCTATCTAAAGTGTTGGTAAAACCACGAGGTTTCTAACTACTACTATACTTCAAGCTGCTGATGCCTATTACTTGTGTGCCCATTAGAACTAAGTGCTGTGCAGGCTTTGTAGTGACATCCTCAGCAAACACCACGCCGCAGCATTCTGTCTTGACCACTATTCCCTCTCCCCATTTGTATAGCTAGCTGCATGCACCATGAAGCCACCCTGGTGCCACTGACCTGAGAGCCATGCTGGGCATCAACCTTTCTTTGCACTTGCCCACCAACAGTCTGCACGGCTGTTATCCCGCCTCCTGGGAATCAGAGTTCAAAGGCAAAAGGGATGCTTTCTTCACCGGGGGAAACTGGAACTGCTGAGGCTACCCCCCGCCCCAGCAACACTCGCCGTGCTTCACAAGGTACAGCGGCTCCTTGATTTGAAAAAGGACAAGTAACCCCGGAGGAAGAGGAGCGCAGGGAGCCCCGTCCCGCGCCTGCCCCGCTCCCGGGAGGTGGCGATGTTCCCCCGCGGAAGCAGCTCCCCGGCGGACGGAGAAGCTCGTCCCATCCCACTCGCACCCGTTTTCCATCCGCTGACGGGCATGGGATTTCTCGTGTGTGAAAGACACCGTCGTGAGCGACCTGTAAAAGCCCGAGAGGACTTGCGAGAGAGAAAAAGCCGCAGCACAGGCGGGAAGCCGAGGTTACTGACAGCAGCCCAGCTGCCCGCATAGGTACGCGTGTCTGTACAGACACGCGGGAGCTTCAATGTGTGTGTCAAGCTCTCAGGCAGGAGAAGAAACCCAGGCGGACAGAAGCGTTGAGCCATGATGCCATTAACATTTTGGGAGAGGTGAGGGTAAAGCCGCGTGTGCCGGCTGTCCCTGTGCGACCCTATTACCCGCACAACCTCACAGGTAGCTGTTGAAGCCCCTTTCAATGCTCTCTCCACAGCGGCAGGTGTGGGATTCGGGCGCCGTTACCCACAGCAGCTCGCACAGCTATTGCGGCACAGACGTTCCGTAGCACTGTCACCGACCCTCTGCTTCTGTCAGCCGGCCCGGTCCCAGCGTGAGAGGGGAGTTTCTCGCTCTCCAGCTCTGACGCGCTCTCAAAATCCTCCTTCCCTGTCCCGTGGGGTCAAAAGCCCCTCCGCACCCCAAAAGCTCGGCCGGACAGGGACCGACCGCAGCATCTCCGTCAGACCATCGGCCGGCGGCCCCGTTCCCCGCGGCGGGACGTCCGCCGTGACGGCAGCGGTGCCGAGCCGAGCACTCACCTGATGATAACATACATGACCAAGAAGTTGCCGAAGAGCCCCACGACGCAGACCACCGAGTAGAGGGCCATGATGGCGATGGCCGTGACCACGGAGGGACCGCCACCCGCGGGTGCGCAGGGGCCACCGCTTCCCGCGCTG
Organism: Upupa epops; assembly: GCA_013397515.1. NCBI lineage: Eukaryota > Metazoa > Chordata > Aves > Bucerotiformes > Upupidae > Upupa > Upupa epops. Next base: position 31,145 of record VZRI01012739.1, on the reverse strand, counting down.
CCGTTGACTCCGCCGCAGGTCTCGGAGCGGTTCCAGTCCCCAGCCGCTGCCGCGGAGGCGTTGGCCCAGGGTCCCGGCGGAGCGGCCGCGCAGGGATGACAGGCAGAGGTGGAGGCGTTGGCGACCAACGAGACCTCGAGAGCGCCGGCGAGCAGCGGCGCGGAGCCGTTGCCCAGCAGGTAGGCGACAGCCATGGCACCAGCGTCGGCAGCGCGGCCACCGGCTCTGCGCGCCACAGGGACGCC
>VZRI01012739.1:0-30845 GCA_013397515.1 Upupa epops | reverse complement strand
GAGAGCTTAAAACGTTCCCCAGCGACGCGGGCATCAGTGGCAGCCAGCAGAGGAAAGTATCGGGAGGACCGGGCCGGGGGGGTTTCCGTGCCTCCTTAGCGTCTGAGGTCGTGACAGTCCCGTGTGCTTTGTGGTTATTGGGATGGCCGAGTCTTGTAATAAACCGTGGTGAAGTGTGCGGCTCCCCTCTGGGAGAGGTGACTGAACAGAGCTGTGCTTTGGGAATGACTCGGATCTCACATGTCCCTGGGGTTTTCAGAGGACTTTGTGTTGCAGCGCTCCAAGAATGCTCTCCCGTAGACAGTGTTGTGACTGTTATCGGGTGCAATAGCACAGGTAAGGTAGACATCAAAACTGCTCTCTGAGCTGCAGATGCATTCGGTGCAGGGCCTGATTCATGCACCGTTGTGGTGCATGAGGACATTGGTGTGAGCAGGCTGTTCCAGGTGAGCCCAGACATGCAACACTAGGGCTGCCTGCTTGATGTGTGATCATTAGTTTCTAGGATTTAGCTCTACTACTGTCTTATCAGTAAGAAATCCGAAGGAATTGTTGATGGGGCAGCAAAAAGCCTTCCAGAGAGCCAGAAGGAGGTAGGTTGGCAGTGGTTGCTCCTACTGCCTTATCATGGATACACATGTAGTGCATTGGCTCATCAAGTACAGAGAATGTCGCTTGTCAGAAAGGGTAATTGCAGAGGATTAGTTCGTTGCAGAAGATGCAAGTTGCACCCTGACAGAAAGATGTGAAACTCCAGGAATTTTAGTCTGAGGAGGAAAGGTTGAGGGAGCCTGAAGAAAACAAGACTCCAGGGGGACCACATAGTTGCCTTCCAGTACCTGAGGAGAACGTACAGAAAGGCTGGAAATCCAGTCACAAGGGGATCCAGATATAGGACAAGGGAAAATTGTTTTGAACTGGAGGATGGTATGATTAGACTAGATCTAAGAAAGATGTTCTTCAGTATATAAGGGCAGAGAGACTCAGGAATAGATTGCCTGGAGAGGTTGTGAATGCCCCTTCCCCAGAAGTATTCAAGGCCAGGTTAGGTGAGACCTTGATAACAAAGTCTAATTGAGAGATGTCACTGCCTAGGGTACGGGAACTTGAACTAGATGATCCCCTCCATGATTCTGTGATTTCCATGCCAAACAATGGGAACCAGTGTTGGTCAGGGCAGGCAAAGCAGCAGTATTACAACACATGTTCTTCCAAAGTATCTCTGATCATTACCAGTGAGGAGGAAGAAGCAGAAATGGAAAAAAGGCTACCATTAATGGATTTATAGACGTATATTCTCTCACGTCGAGAGAAATGACAATATATTTATTGATACAAAACGGTGATTTAACAAAGTTTAACCAGTAAATGTAAATTTGATGTGATTCGATGGCAAGGTGCATGGAGGGCAGGGCCAGACAAAGTGAAGTCAGCCCTTGGCTATTGTACAGTTATCTGTTTTCCCTGAATCCCTACTGATCAAGATGCAATCACCACGCCTAGAGGCATCACTACTGCATTAGCACTGAAGCAGAGGAGATAAGGGAGATGTTGATAGGAGGGGTTAAGCACCCTGTCACAATCTCACAGGAATTACACATACCCTCAGATTTATAGCTTAATGTGCTGATGTTGGCTGCAACAAAATTAAACACTGAGCTTGAAGAAAGGTGTGTTAAAGCCAGTGAAATAATTGAACTTTAATGGCATTTTTTGCTTCATAAGATTTAAAAAATATTTTATTTGTCTCATCCTGCCATAATAACCTTAGAGGCAAAACCTGTTGCTTCTCTTTACACTTTTATTGACGTATTTTGTCCATTGGTTTTCTGACATTTAGTTGCCATAAGCAAGGAAGAGACTGCTTCCACTCCTATGAGGCAAGCATACCACTTTCTTTTAGTGGGGTTGTATGCAATTGCTTCTGGAAAACAGTCCCCTTGAGAACTGCATCAAGTGAATTAAATGGTCCGGTAGTTTGCACTGTTCAGCCCTGTAGTGTTTTCTCAACTTGTTTAACTGCTCTGACTAAATACAAAAGAATCTCTTCCCATTCAAGAGTACTGTGTGCAGTTCTGGACCCCTCGCTTCATGAAAGAGATTGGAGGTACTGTAGCAGGTCCAGAAACCAACAAGGCTGGTGAAAGGACTAGAGGGAAAGTGATGAGGAGAGGCTGAGGGAGCTGGGGTCATTTAGCCTGGAGGAGACCAAGGGGGACCTTATCACTCTCTATAAATACCTGAAGGGAAGTGTGGGGGTCAGGCTCTTCTCTCAGGCTGCTAGTGACAGGATGAGAGGGCATGGCTGGAAGTTGTGCCATGGAGAGGTTAGGTTGGATGTTAGGAATCACTTCCTCGTGGAAAGGGTGGACATTAGAATGGATTGCCCAGGGCAGTGGTGGAGTCCCCATCCCTGGAGGTGTTTAAGCAAAGACTGGACATGGCACTTAGTGCCATGGTCTACGTGATTGTGGTGATATTAGGTCATAGGCTTGGCTTGATGATCTCAGAGGTCTTTCCCAGACTCAGTAATTCTGTGATTCTGCAGTTCTGTTTGTTTAAATGCAGTTGAGCTAAATAATAGAGACCTTTAGTCCCATCAGGGCCAGTATGGAACAGGTTACATTAAGCAGCATGTTCAGCAACACACCATTAGGTTGTAATAGGATCAAGAGGATGTACTGGTTCCAGTGACTGATATGTTTTTAACTCTTCAGCTAAGTTTTGACTGCCTCTTTACGTTCTAATTTCCATTCCCAGGTTTTGCCTTCCTGTAAGAATTGACATTATGGATGTGAAATAATAGAAAATCCAGCTACATGTTTCCTCCAATATCCTAGCTTTGCCATGAATTGTTATAACTCCTTCCTTGATTGAGGCACATGCAGCTCCTCAGTTTTTTTTAATGTGTCTGGAAGAATCACTGCACTGCCTCCTGTCCATTGAGTAAGAATCTTTCTTCTTTGCTCGGTCCATGGCATTTCCAGGGTTGAATCTTAATTTCTGTTTTATTTGGTGCTTGCCCTATGGCTGCTACCCCTACCTTATCAGCAGAAGTTCCTCCAATTAGAATATCATGTATATATCAGTACAGTTTTATATCTTGGGGAAGTGAGACCATCTTTAAAAGTTCAGCAAGAGCAGCATCAGCAATTGTGGTTGAATATTTACAGTACTGAGGGAGTCTGTTCACAGTATGTTGTATTCCTTCCCTTAGCAGTTCCAATTCCAAACTCCAATTCCTTCCCTTAGCAATTCCAAACTTTAGCAGTTTGACATACAACACTCTCACCACTCCCACCGGTAATCCTAACTTTTAGATGTCCAGAATGCACTCCCAGGTTCCTGTTGCTCCTTTGTGTTAGTATTGAAATTTGTGCTCCTGTATCTGTGGAAAACTTGACCAGTTTTCTTTGAGAACTAATTTGCTTTAACTCACTAGTGACAGAACAAGAGGAAATGGCCTCAAATTGTGCCAGGAGAGGTTTAGATTGGACATTAGGAAAAATGTATTCACTGAAAGGGTGGTCAGGAATTGGAACAGACTGCCTAGTGAGGTGGTAGAGTTGCTGTCCCTGGAAGTGTTAAAAAAAACAAGTAGATGTGACTTTGGGGGAATGATTGGGTCAGGCTGATGGTTGGACTGAATGATCTTGTAGGTCTCTTCCAACCTTAATGATTCTATGAAATATGCAGGCTGTCATTACTTACCCACTGATAAGCCTCTACTTTCCAGATAGTCACTACTCTTTGAGAGAGACTGGTGCTCCCTTTTTCAGGTTATGTACTGTCAAGTCTTATCAGGCATATGTGAAATGGAGGAAGAAGATCAAGTAAGCTGTTAACGGGCACTTTTGGTAGATAGCATGATTACTTCATGGCTGAGAGAGCATTTTCAGCATCCTTTATTGACAGGAGAGAGCCATTTAGCGTCATGTTCAGAAAAAGAGCTTTAGAATAGAAGATATATTATCTCTGGAAAAAATTGTGGACAAGGGGAAATGAAAGCAAGATCACAAGAGATTTTGCATGGTCAGTCACTGCCTCTTTATCCCCTTCTGAAGTATAGCATGTTAGTCATACACCTAGCCAGAGAAACGAGCCGTTCTCAAAGACTTTAACCTCTGGGTATGTGTATAACATGCAGGAGAGAGGCCCCTCTCTCTGCTTGCCCTTTGTTTCACCAAAGCTATTAGAAGAGTTTAGTGTAAGCCTGGGTACAATTAACCCTTTGAATATACTTGTGCCTGACTCTGGAAGGTATGGGAAGATGGGAGACAAGTCCGGGTTGCTAGAAGATCCCTTATGCCTTTTGTGCCATAGTCAGATTTGTATCAGCCTTTCTGCCAGAAGGCTCTTTGTTGTATTAAAAATAAGTGTGTTTTAAAAGCCTTAAAAAAAAGGTGCCCAGGTAAATCTAGTGTTATATACAAGTTTTTCATAATGAAGACAGAAGAATCATTATGCCTTATTTAATCAACCTTTTGGCAGGTGCAGATGAAAACTCAGGCTGTAGAGAGGACTGGCAAAAAGCCCGGTGAGTTGATCCTCTTTAAGACAGGCATCATTAAGCAAAATTTCAAGGTAAGGGAATGATAGTTAAATGCACCTTTTTCTGACGTTATTACAGATGTTATTTTTCAGGGACATAGCCAATATGAAATAAACCTTTGCAATAATGCTTTCAGAAGATTAAGGACTTCTTAAGTGTAATAATGCATGAGATCCTTTCTTCAAATAATTTCAGATAATAAAAGAGAGTGCAGAGAAGTTTCTGCTGAAAGGTATTTGTGAGGTTGCAGGCAGGTAATTCCTTCTTTTAGATAGTAATATAGTGCACATAGAAAAGGGAAATACATGGCTTTGAGATATGTATTTCAAATGGGTGCCTCAACATCAGGTTGGAGTCTGATTCACAACCTCCATCTCAAATCAAATTTTCGCTTGTCTCTTTTATTTTTTTTGCCAAAGCACTAGCAATAGCAGGTTTCTAGGGCTACAACCAGAAATGGATGACTGAAGACTTCATAAAGACTCATGACTTTCAGACAATTTTAAGAAAAATATAGTGGTTAGTCAGGTCACCTGGATGAAGTGAAGTGCTTGCTACAGTTTGGGGTCCTAAAATTAATTGAATGCTTTAGCAAATCTGTTATGGACATTGTTGCCCATTTTTCTATCATATGAATAATAACAGTATATTTACAACTCACGTATGCTGCTACTCTCCTGCAATTATCTTTTGGGAAAGTAGAAGCTTCTATATTCAGTGTTTTTCTCCTTCACACTGAAGAAGCAGTCTCAGTTGTCTGCGTTACCTCTGTATTAGTGACCCAGGTGACCTGTGTCTCCTTGCTAGGCTGTGACAGGGACTCTGCAGATAAGGGTAATCTGAAGGGTGAAAAATACTAAATCTGTTAGTAGAAAGTAAGTACTTCAAGTTGAAAGATCTGAGTCCTTTTGCACTTGTGAAAGATACAATAAAGGTAGGTGTGAGTAATAGTTTTTCAGTTTGTATGTCAAGTCTGAAGGAAGGGCATCACAGTTTGGGGATATAGACTCAGAGTTCTTAATCTGGCAAGGCCACTAGGCAAATTCTTTCATGTTTGCAAGGACTGTATTAACAGAACTAGCCATGCAGAAACAAGTAATTTCACATCTGCTGAGTTAGACCTGCTTGTAGGATGAGAAGAATGAAAGGTGTTCTGAAAACCTACCACCGTACTGAACAACATGAGGGTCTAGAGGACATCAGTACATGATATAATTAAACACTATAGTAAAGGGAACATTTAAGTTCATACAGTCATATATTTCCAAACCTCTTGAATATTTTAACTCTGCGAGTTTAATTCATGGTGGTTGGTTAGGCTTTGCAAAACCAGTAGTTCAGCAGAGGGGAGGCTGCTGCAGCTGTGTGCCTTCAGGTCCACCCAGCAGTGAGGATAGGCTTGTATTCCTAATAGTTGTGTGTGCAAACATCTGTCCAGAGCACATACAAAAACATATTGCTGGCCACACAGAGCAGCACAGTCACACACAGCACTCACAGAAGTGCAGACAGTACTGACAGTTTCATTTTGTTCCTCTCTCTGGCTTTTCAGGATGAAGGGCTGCTACTGGTGGTATGTGTAGATACACTCAAACACTGTGCAGCTCCTGTCTGTAATCAGCTGGTGTTAGATATCAGTCTGGCCAGTAGCTGCTTCCTGCATCCCAGCTACTAGCATCTGGGTGTATGAGCTCTGGGGCCCCAGCACCACACCAGCTACTAATATGTACTCACAGACACCAACAGACATGGTGGAGGGGACATAAAGGCTTCTTAAGAACTGTTTTTATACTCTCAGTCTGACTCTCTTTCCCTGCACAGGGTTCCTCCCTTAAGCATCTCTTGATACTTTTGTACAATGCCAAGCACTCCTTCCCTGCATCCGATATTCTGTCCTTATTCCTCAACAGTCAACCCTCTGTCTGTGAGGTGCTCCAGGAAGCTGCTCTCCTAGATTCATTGTCTGGATGTCACAGCTTGCTCATAGGGATGAGGCTACTCTGCAAGAACCTAGGGATAGTCTGGGGAGAAATCTTATTCCTCTGACATCACTGGTGATCCCTCACCTGTCTTTGTGCACTGGTACTCCTTATTCTGTGGTGAAATGAGTCTTGTATAGACTGATAGCTCCTGTGGTGGCCCCTGGAGAAGCCAGGGGAGAGCGTTATTTAGATTTCGCCGCCTGTTGCTGTCTTTCTGTGTACTTTGCACATAAATTAGGAGTCGTCTTTGGCAACCTCACCACTAGATACTGGCTTCTGTGATATACCAGAAAGGCAGTATTAAACACATGCAAAGGATGCACCTGTTGGAGAAACAGTGTTCAGAAAGAGGTTAATTCCTTTGTCCAGTTCCAGATGATAATTTAGGAAAAACTGTTTCTATTGATGAAAAATTGGCTTTTGCTGAAGAAAGGAGATTCACGTAGGCAACTTAAAAACAATATGCCTTTAGGAAATCTTCAGAATGAACTAGTAAAGTACTTCTTAAGGGCCTCACAGGTTGCACAAGGCACTTTGAAACAAGCCAAAGACTCTGAGGAGCCATAAATGCTAAATAAATTGCTCTGTAAAATATCACTTCTAAATCACAGTTTACTGCCGTTTTGGTAGTACTGAAAGTAGAGCATTATGTGACACTAGGCAATGGCCATGCATCATTCGTTTAATGAAATTGAATAATGCCATGGTGCAGAATATAAAGAAGTGAATTTAATTCTTGGGAATGGAAGAACACTAGTGAAATTGCCACAGAATGAGTGTGGTGATGCTTTGATTTCTCTGTATGATTTTATTTGATAAATAAATTCATTTCAGAATTAAAAGGAGAGGGAAGAAGTTAATAATGCTTTTTGAAAGTTTTTCAATGTGTGTTTCATTTAATTTTAGAAATTGTTAGAAGATCAGAATTTACCATCTGACAAGCTCTACTTATTTTCAAATGAGGAAACAGTCTTAAGTTGCTCCTCTGTGAAATGTGGGCTTATGCTTCTTTCCACAAACCCAGATCAAGGATCTTGTTGGCAGATGTCAAACCTAGTATTTCATTGACTCTGCCTGCTTACATTTCTGAGACCTTTTCCTGGACAAACTTTATGAATCTTCTTTAGGACAGCAATTAACTCTTCTCATATGGAATTTCCTGTGTTTGGTTTGTGCTTCTTGCTGGCTCCATCCTCTTGAAATGCTCCATCCCTGGTTGCTTATCTAGTCCATACCTCATTAGTTTGTGAGGATGTTACAGGAGACATCACTGAAAACCTTGCTAAAGAGAAGACTAAATTCACTACTATCGTCTCATTAATCAGGCTAGTCAGTTCACTGACGAAAGCTATCAGGTTTGTTTGGTATGACTTTCTGTTTGTAATAGGTTCTGCTGACTACTCCTGATCACCTTCTTGTCCTTGAAGCATCTGGCAATAACTTCCAGAAAGATTTGCTTCATCACCTTTCCTGGGACTGAGCTGATGCTGACCAGCCTGTCGTTATCCAGATCCTTCTTCTTGCCCTTCCTAAGGACAGGAGAAATGTTTGCTTTCTTTTAGACCACTGGAATCTTCCTTGATCACTATATTCTTTCAAGTATCATTCAATCAAGAATGACTTCGCAGTGACACCAGCCAGCAGCCTGAGCACTCATGTTTTGTCCCATCAGGGCATTGGACTTGTATATGTCCAGACTGTTTAAATGTTCCCCAGTTTGATCCTCCTCTACCGAGGGTAAGTCAAGGATCTTGGGTCTGGGAGTGCTGATAGGCAGTTTTATCTATAAAGACTGATGTTAAGAAGGCATTGAATATCTTGGTCTTTTCTTTGTCTTTTGTCAGCAGGACTTCTGCCTAGTTAAGATATTAGTCTGTATAAACACTGACCCATAAGCCCTCCCTAGGGAGAGCTTTGTGCATTCCTGCTGCTCTTTTCCCTTTATGCTGCCCAAGTATACTTCCTGTAGCCATCCACTGCAGCCCTCCAGATACATGAGCTATACTGCCCTTTCCCTGTGATCCCAATGAGACCATAACCCTGCAATAGCCATGTAAACCTCTAATTCCTCCCATACCTTCACCATGCCATGTTTATTTCTGTACAGGCACTTAAGAGAGGCATCCAAGCAGGTGGGTTCTCTAGAAGTTCCCCCCAACAGCACTGTCATGTAGGTGTTTGCCTGGTTGTGTGGATGCCCTTCTGTCTTCTTTTGAAATACCTGCTTTTAAATTATCTTCTTCACATCATCTCCCTTTCTTGGCTTGTTGGCCTACCACTTCCTTGTTTGACTGATCATCATCCCCTCCTTCCCCATCGTTGCTGGCTCAAAGCTCTTCTCACAAGCTGGCCAGCCTGTGAGCCTTTCCCCCACTGCAAGTGGATCCCACCTCTTCCTAGCTGTTCTTCATCCTCAAGAACAAAACTGTAGAGAGCTAGTAAAAACATGAGTTCCATTTTCCTGCCTTTCTGAATTTCACAGCTTAAAAAAAAAGAAAGATAGGATGCTGAGACTGGATAATTGTCTTTCCTAGTGATAATCTCACTGTTGGGATATGAATTTTAATTTTCTGAAGTTTAGGTAGAGCACATATGGCAGCTTGTTCTCAAGGCAAACTTGTGACCTTCAGCCCTCAGGAAAGCCAGCTGTATCTAAGGTTAGAAAATTGAAAAGCTTTGGATTCTAGCTAATGAAAAGATGGAGAGAAAGAAGTAGACAGGATTTGATTTAAATAGCTGATTAACTTACTCCTGAGGCAGGTCCCCTGTACTACTAAATACATTTATCTTTGTTGACATTTTTAGTAAGATTCTCATCTTTGGGTTTTGGTATGCAACAGTGAAATTGTTCTTCTTATCAAAAGCTGGAGGGAGAGTCCAAAAAAGTCCAAGAAGTGAGCAGCAGTGTGTTGAGTCATGGTTATTCATACATGTGTTCACAGAGGATGTTCAGCATCTCACTTCTCAGGACAGGCCTTGTTTGAGGAATTATTCCTCTCTGTGCTGGCAAAGATTAGAGTATCTGTGATTCCAATCTTAAGTTTATGCAATTTAAGAATAAATATATGCTGAGTTACTTTGAAAAGTCCCTTAATGAAAGCAGCTTAACCACATGAGCTGAAAGCATCAAGTTAAAATTAAATCTGCACATTCCCTCTGGTTATCAGATGTGTTTTTGTTTTTCACTGGGAGAAACTGTTTGCCCCCTTAAGATATAAAAGCAATATTTTTGCTACATTTGAAGAAGAGCACTTAAAATTTAATGTCTAGCAAAGCTTTGACATATTTTCTCTCCCTTTTAATGTTAAATGTGTTGCCAAAGTCATGCTGTACAGAAAAGAATTGCTGCTTTTTTGTGATACGATGTTCTGACTTTATTGCCTTTTTGCTGCTGTTTGCTCACAAGAGGGAGACTAGGATGACAGTGCTGAAAACAGGGTGCAGATGAAGCTGATGGCTGATAACACAGTGTCAGCAACTTGCCCGAGTTGGAGATATATGCTTTTCCTTCTGGGAAGTTCATTTGCTGCTGAGATATACTTTGAGAGTTACTTATATTTACGTAGTAAGTTTCCAGAATCTTAGTGGATCACCCTGTTAGTACCTCCCATAAAGGATTATGCTGGTTTTCATGAGCATTCCAAGTAGATGTTCTATGTTCTTCCTGAAGCATGAGTAGGCCAGTGATTGTCTTCCTGGAGCTGGTGCTGATGAAGCCACACTTTGAGTACTGAGTTCAGTTTTGGGTGTAAAGGAACAACATTGGGCTGTTGGAAAGGGTCTAAGGGAGGGGTCTGCAGAACAAACCTTATGAGGAGTGGCTGAGGAAGGTGGGACTGAAGAAAAAGAGGCTGAGGGGAGACCTTATTGTTGTCTACAGCTACCTGAAAGGAGATTGTGGAGAAGTAGGTGTTGATCTCTTCTCACAAGTAATGCGTGATAGGACAAGGGGAAATGTCCTTATATTGCACCAAGGGAAGTTTATTTTAGACATTAGGAAATAATAGATCTGGAGTTTAGAGACTTTTTTTTTATCAGGTCATGGTACAGTTAATGGTTGGACTCTGATCATAAAAGTCTTTTTTAACCTGTACAAGTCTACAATTCTGTGAACTTCAACAGGAACAACAAATTTCTTCCCAGAGGTGTTCACAGATTAAAGAAAAGATTTGAACACATATCTGTCATCATCCACAATTACTAAATGTTGTCTAAAATCAGTCTGTTTCAGCCTTTCAAAGACTAAATTGTCCTTTTCTATTCAGGGCTTGTAAGAAGAATCAAATTGAGGGCTGTTCCTTTTGGTTATTTTCAGGTCACTGAAACTGGTACAAGAGGGCACGGTCTGAAGCTGAAGGGAGAGTTAGGATGGATATTAGGAAGTATTTCCTCATGGAAAGGCTGATCAGATGCGGGAATGGACTGCCAAGGGCAGTGGTGGAATCCTCTTCCTTGGAGGTTTTTAAGGACAGACTGGATGTGGCACTTAATGCCATGGTCTAGCTGAGGTGATGTTAGGTCACAGGTTAGGCTTGATGATCTCAGAGGTCTTTTCCAACCTCAATAATTCTATGTGATTCCACAGGGGATCTTTGTTCTTGGCATTTCACAGCTACCAACACGGGGTTTCACCCTGGTCAGACAGCTTGGTGAATCTCATTCAGAAGTGCCTAAATCTGTGGTGCATAAGGAAACCACAGCCCTGAACTCTCATTATTGGATAGACCATAAATTACTATGAAGTGGAGAAAATATTAATTTCTTTCCTCAATTTATGGACCTTACATCTTAGAAAAATGCTTTTTAAGATGTGATGCTTCTTAACAAAGTGTATATGTTATATATTTTTATTTTTTAAAAAACTATTATTTTCATATATTTACCCAAGCCAAGTTGAATAGGGTATGTGAAATGGGAACACAAAGAACTGTTAATGTGTGTTTCAAATACCCTGCCTGCTTCCTAATGAAAGCCAAAGCTGAGAAACCATTGGAATGAGCCCAAATAAAAATTCAGCACACCTCCTCACAGTCTTATCTCTCTGTTCTTCCCCATGCAGAGGTAGCATATTTCACCACCATATCTACAGTAATTTGTGAGAGATGATTTTAGAGGCTCATACAAATTATGAAAGCAGCAACCTCACAACAGTCCTTGCAAAAGGCACCAGTGGCAAATCTGTCTGGGAGCTATTACCTACAGGCATGCCAGAGGCTTTTCTTTTCAAACCTTTGCACAGTAACTGATATTGTAAGGTGAGTTAATATCTTTTTTGTCTTCTCAGTAAGTATCAATTAGTGTAAAAGAAGGCCCCCTGTTTGCCAGCTCATGACAGTAATTGTTGTTTCCTGCTGATTTATCTGCTATGGCAATTAGTGCTCAAAACACTGGATGAAACACTTGTGTGTACTCTTGCTGCAGGCTGGGTGCTTTGCTTCTTTCAGAGCTGGTCTGGAAGGCTGCCTGTTTTCTGTAACTGAGCACTGCATTTAACAGATGTAGACCAGAAGGCAAAATTAGGGTGTAAGACTAAGCAGAGGAATAAAGAACAGAAAAGGAAGGGATGTGCTGGAAAAGCTTGAATTCCATAAAGAGTCTGATGTCAGACTCATAAGACTTTGCATACAGTCCTAGAAACCTCTAATAGTGGGGGAGACTGAACTGGCACTAAGGTTCTATGCATGAAGGAAAGATAGGAAAGCTGCTTCATTGCAGAATTGAGAATTATCATTGTCCCGTTGCTCTGGCCAAGTTAACAGTTAATTATCCACAGCAAATTGGAGCAGCTTCCAAAAGAGAAAAAAAAAAAGCACTTTCACTTCCTTTTTTTCTCCCAGATTCCTCTGATCTATCATCTGCTGCTTAAGCACACAGCTAAATTGTGCTTAAATCCTTTTGATCTCATGAGAGATGTGAGCTCAGCCTTCCAGCTCCAGGGCAGGTGTTCTTACCCTTGAGGTATGCATTGGGAACTATGAGGTAAAAAGCATCACAGCAGCAGTGATTTGCAAAGTGACTTGGAGAAAGGAATCCAGCAGTGGAGGAAGTTGTGGCTGTGATTTCAAACTGGAGGGAGGCATCTTCTTAAAATGTGCAACGAGAACTGCTAATTCCTTTTAACATTTGCAAATACCTGCTGGAAAGAAACCCCTGGGCTTGAACTCAACTCACCCAATCCTCTACAGTTGATTGCTGCCAGATAACAGTGTTGTATAATGTACCTTAAGAAGAATGCTGATGTAACCTCCTGAGCTTTAGTTTAGATTTGTGACAGAAAATGCAGCACTTCTTTTTCTGAACTTTGTTATGTGCGTTTGTCCTTGTCATTCCTTTGACAAATGATCTAGACTGCATCTTAGAAGTATTGTGTCTCTACATAATGCACCAAAGAAAAGCACTTAGGCTTCACTTCTTTTACCTCAGATAGCTGAGCTATCTTAGGATGATCCTTCTTTCACCTGTGGCTTGCCAGTTCATGGACCGAGGAGAGAGAACTGTAATAGCCTTGATCCTACACTAATTTTGAATGATGTACTCAATGAAAGAAGACATTGTAGGAGGATGAATTGTTTTTCTGGCTAATTTCATTGGAGTGGTAGACCTGCTCAACTTATTTCTTTGAAGCAATTACAAAAGACAATTTACAACACATGTGCTGGAATTGTGTCAAGTGGGGTGTTGATACTGGGGGCAGGGTTCTACTGGTGTGGGATCCTGTTAGAAGCTTTGAGAAGTTCCCTTAGTTCCAAGCCAGACTTCCCTCTGGCTAGCGCTGAACGAATCAACCTCTGCAGTAACATAAATTTAAGAGAGTAAAAATGTGTTGGGTGGATTCCTTTGTTTGTGAGCTGTTCTGCTTTGGAGTGGAATGACAGTTGATAAAGACAGGTGTGAGCAGTGAGAAAGGGATGAGAAGGCCTATTGGAGCAGCTATTCCTGTTTGGCCTGTGGTGAGATGAGAGGCTTAACCTTTGCAGCCCTTAAGGTTCAGTCTTGGGGCAGAATCCCATCTGTAGGTAAAGTGCTTTTAAGATCAGATTGTATTTATCACTTTCCTACTCTGATTCAGTTAGTGAATTGGTACTGGTTTTGTTTCAATTGATTTTATTTCCCCAAGTCTGGCCTGTCTTTTGTCTGTGACTGTAACTGGTGATTGTGTCCTCCCTGTCCTTTAAGACTTTTGTTGTATTGTCTTCTCCCAGTTCCATCAGAAGGGTGTAGGAGTGAGCGAGTGGCTTCATGGTTGCTTTGGTGACAGTTGGAGGGGCTTCAACCATGACAACAGGTACTAATCTTTCTTGGTACTACTTGACATAGGATTTCAGTGGAACATGAAGGTATATTACTGCATTTACAATGCCATAAGGTAGTTTTGTTTTGAATGTGTTCAAGCTTGCGTAAACTCAGTGTATTAAGCCTTCTTATCAAGCACATAACAATCAGTAAGTTACACAACTTGTCTGAGTCAGTTTTCAGATTTGTTGAGGAGGGATAATAGTACCACTTACAACAGGATGAAAGGTTGTAAATATGTCCTGTATTTACTTAACTATTTTCAAGAGACATAAAAATGACAATTTGAAAGAAAGATTTGATTCTGATTTCTCTTGTTTATGATACATGTTCTTTCATTTTTGTTTTCTGTTACTTTATAAGTAGCTTGCAGTTACTAAAAAGAGTGTAGGAGATGACTCATTTTCAAATAACCACAACAGTAGAAAGAAATTAACTTCAAGTCAAACTTTCATACTTATCTGTCTAATAAGCACTTGTAATTTCTCATCAATTAGTGATTGTAAAAGCTAATTTACAGTAGGACATGACATACAGGAAGATGACCTTTAATTTGTCACTAAGATTCTGGATGCTAACAGCCACTGGCAATAAGAGGATATCCTGTTGGGGTACACTGACATTTGAAGGAAAGAAAAAAAATGGTCTTTTCTCTTCCTCCCTGTTGAATTTAAAAAATGACTATTTTTAGAAAGTTCTGCAATTGCAACTGTTTTAGAATATCTTTTGTCTCTTTAGATTTCTCTCTGCTCTCTTCTGTAAACTCTGGGGTGAAGAAAGAACATCCTTTTGTTGTGTGTAGAGAATCATGGCAGACAAGATCACTAGAGCCTTTTTCCCACGGAGGGGGACTACCAAGGATAAAGGAAACAGGAACAGGAAGACCTTCACCTTCCTGGTGATGCGTAGGGCAACACCACTGAGCCCTGCAGGTGTGTTAGGGCCTACATACAGGTCTGGGACATCATGCAATAGCTGTATTTAATGGTTCTCAGAGGTCTCAAGGATAGCAAAGGTTACAGAAGGTGGCAGACAATACTTTTTGGCAGAGATGTTACTGCAGCAGTATCCCAACAGGAGTTTGGGGCACTTGTATTACTAAAAGATCTCCTATTAGTAGAGAAAAACAATTCCTGACTTGTATTCATTAATGTTTTGGTGGAGCCAATGCAGAAGGAAGCTTTTCTAGAAGAGATTGCTACAAATTCCCTTAGTTTTATTGCAAAGTAATATGCTGTCATCTCTCTTTTCCTGTTAAAGTGTTTGTCTAGTGTCAGATAATTTCTTGTTTCTGTTTTGGAAGCTAGTACAGTTTACTAAGGAGCTGAAGCATCCATTATATCTTTTATGTATCTCAGAAGAGTATTGCAAAGTTCAATTAACATTTGAGAAGTGTTCTTCAATTCTCAGATGATGTGTACAGTGGAAGCACAAAGACTAGTTATCATCCACTGAACGCAGGTTTTCTTAATGTTTATATATCTTTTCCTAAGTTGCTCCTGTGTGGAAGTGTTCTTTTCTTGATTAGAAGGCCACTTGAACTTGTGCGGTGGTACTGACCCAGTAGAGCATTAGAGGGTGTGAGATTTCTTTGCTCATTGAAACTGCTCACAATTGAAGAAAGAGTGACAAATCCCTGTTCAAGATTGCATTTATATAAAACTCTTAATAATTCTCAGTCCCTTAACTAATAAGAAGTTATGAAGTCAGTATGAAAATAAGCACAAAGGAAAGGAAGTCTGAAAGGCAGGAACTATGATCTTGCCGTTGTGAAGATTTCATCTGCCAAGCATGACTGTCTTTGCAGTGCCTGCACCACTTCTAAGGTCAAGTGAAGTAAGAATAGTTATTAGATCATGAATTCAGAATTCAGATCATCTCTGTAAGTTTGCCCTTTGATAAGGCACATTGTGGGAGGATGGATTGCCAAAACCTTGAAGTTTCATTAGTCCTGGAATGACTCATTTGCAAAAAGAAAGGCTGAAGTTAGTCTGCCCTCTTTGAATGAATAAAGGTTGTTATTTATATATAAGTAGGGTGAAGCTGGTTTCAGAGCTCCCCATGATTCATGCTTTCCAATAGCCCACTTTATCAGTCGGGTGGCCCTTCTGATGGAGCTCTTGAAACGCAAGCAACCAGGAAAGCATTGTGCCATGAAATGCTATTTGGGGTTAGAGCATAAGTGCAAAATAAAACATAAGCGGATACACGTAGTCTTTCAGCTGTAATACAGAAGAGTTAATTGCAGCTGAGGATCTGGCTCTAACAAATAACTCTGTCATCCAGTGAGTTTATTTCTTCCCTTACAGATCCTGATAGCAAACTTTTCCTTTGTGCTTAAGAGTGCAGCAGCTTCCAGTGTTGCCTTTCTTATGGCACCTGCTGTTATTCCAGCCCAGCCATAATGAGATTTCCTTTCTTCCGGGAACTGAAGAAAGAGTCCTATCTCTGCAGGATATACAAAAGGGACAGAGAACAGAGCTACAATGGGAGAAGTATTAGTTAGTGTCAGAGTGGGAAGTACACTGAAATGTGTGCCAGAAGGATTTCTCTCTCCTGAGGAAACTTCTGTCTCTCCACTGCCTGTGTCCACACTGGACAATGCTGGACCTGAAAATCAGTAACAGGAGTGCCTCTGCTCAGTGTCCAAATGTAATTACGATTAATTCAATTTAACTAATTCCCATGTGGTAACTTGCTCATGAGAATGTGTCTTGGCATACATTACCCTGGCATAATTGGAAATAATTTTTGTTGACTAAACCCATGATTTTTTCAGACTGAAACAATAGACATTTGGCTTAAGTTTATCTACTGCATTTCTTCTATGGTGTTGTAAGAAAGGAAGAAGCAGCTTTTTTTTCCTCTACTGGGTATAAGTTGAGGTGGGTTTGCAGGAGCCTGTATGTGTGGCTCTGAGAAAGGAGCAGCGCAATCCAAACAGCCTGAAGTTCGGTTAGATGAACACAGAGATCTATTTCCATTAATGATATCCCTTTTATGTATAAAATATATATAATTGTTATGGTTTGAAAATTATCAAATTTTCAAGAGTTGTGGTGCTTTTATGCTGAAAAAGGATTTTATTTTGAAGTTGGATGTAGCTTTCCTAGCAGACCTCCTGTGTCAGTGTCCTGACTCTACAGGTGGCAGTCTATAAAAGGGAAGGTACTTCCTGCTTCTTCCCTTCTTTTCTTCCTCTTCTCTGGTACATCCTGAGAGACAGTCTAGAAGAGAGCTTCCGTACCTCCCCCTCCAAGGTTGAGGGAGCAGCGAGCAATGGCTTCCAGCCTTCCTCCCACTGAAGGGAAGGAGCCTAAACCTGGCTGCAGCTCTGGTGTGGGGGCAGCCATGGTCCTCTTTTGCATAGGAGCTCAAACACAGAGTGGACCTTTTTAGACTATGGCCAGCACCAGCTCATCCTAGCTCTTGGCAGCAGGCCAAATTGATGAGCTGCTGTCCACACCTGCAGACCCCTTCTGCGGAGGCAAAACTGCAGCCCTTCCCTCCTTCTCTGAGAGTTTAAACACTGAAAGCCAGCACCAGCTCATTCCAGCTCCTGGCAGTGGGCGGAAGAGAGGGCAACTCCTCCATAGCTGCTTCTACAGCTTGATCACCTTTGAAGATGCCAGACAAAGGTGAGCTCTTAACACTCTACCTCCCTTGGTGCCTAACCACAGGAGAGAAGAAAGAGGGGAGAAGGCTTTGCAGAAGGCCCTGTAGAAAAGCCCTTGGAGGAAGCCCATTTACCACGATAGGCGTGGCCCCATGTGACCAGTGCCATCTTGCCTTTGTCTCCACCAAACTGGCAAAAGGTGCTGTATTCTTTCTGTCCCTGAGAGACTAAGAGAAGCCTCTAATAAGAGAGAGAGAGAGAGATCACAAGTAGTGATCTTCAAAACCTTTGACAAACAGAGAGAGTGTGGGATTCTGTTGTATCCTTTACATTTGATGCTGCTGTAGCTTTGAAGAAGAGCCCCAAGTCGACGGGAACTAGAAGTATGCTGGAGATATCAGGGAGTGCTGACATCTGCATAAAGACTGGAAAAGGAACTTTAACACAAGGATCAAATGTATATTTTGTGCTGTATTTCTGTCACACCCCTCCCACCCCAACCCTTCTCTTCTGGAAAGTGGGGTGCAAGAGTCTATGTGTGTGGTGGCTTTGTAGTTATGAGTATTGGGGTACACTCTCTTGCTCAGAGTTCCCATCTAAGGCCAAAAATTGATGTGTTATGCTGTCTCTTTTTTTTCTCTCAGAGTGTATATAAAGGCATTATGATAAAGTTTCTTTTTTACCTTTTTGATTCTTTTACTTATTTGGGGATTTTTCTTTTTCTTATTGGTAATGGGTTCAATAAATTCTTTTCTTCTTAGCAAAGTTGCTTTATTACCTGTTGAACTCTTGGTGAGAGTTGGTTGCTGTGCTTGAATTGCAGGTATCAACCCAAACCAATTTAGACCCTCTCTGTAAACCATTGCAATAATGTTCCCCTGGCCTCCTGTCATGTCTTCAGGAAGTCTTGTGTCATTGCAGCCATGTGGTGTCCTTAAATAGTACAAGAATCTTGTTTGTTTGGGTTATTTCAGGTGACTCATATCAGCAGGTTCACAGAATTCAGTGTCAACCAGATGCTGAAGGTAATGTGTGATCTACTGACACGATTCTGTAGGACTCAGCCCTTTGAAGGATCAAGGCTGTGGTTCAAAAAAACACACACAGTGTAAAAGGTGAAGATTCTGACTCTGACAGTGATCAATAGCAGACGCTGTTTAGAACAGAGTGGTAGCAGACTAAGCAGATAGCACTGACTGCTTCCTCAGATTTTCTTTTGGTTCCTGTCGGTTTTCACTTGGGGACTTCTCAGAGACAGAAATATTTGCATTTTCTATGCCATGATTAATTTTTTTCTTAAACTAATCCAATCTGCTTTGAGCCTGTGTAATCTTTTACAACCCATGGCATTCAGTAGCATGTCATTTAACAATCCATTATGTGAGAAATATGTCCTCCTTGGCCATTTTAATCCAGGTACCTGCTAGTTTGTACTGAGATGTTCCAAAAAGAAACTGAGGGGGATTGCTCCTCGGTCACTATTGCAATGCCAGTCATGAAGGCCTAGATCTCTTACTCCTCAACCATTTTTCAGTTTGTTTTTCTTTCTTCTATTTTTTTTTCCTCCCTGGATTTAAGAGTTTTTATTATAAATATGATAATAATGAGCTATAATAATCCATGAGCAACTGTCAGAGAGCCTTTCTGGATCCTTGTTATAACCTTGTGTTTTTTCTGTAGCATTACCACATACCATACTTAATTCTCTATTTTCTCCTGTCTGAGAGCTTCCTACACCTATCTTTACCCTTATATATTCATCAGAAATGCAGTCAGTTGTAAATAACAACAAGATTCAATTGCAGGCATTTGGTACTTAGCCCTGTCTTGTCTGAGAGACATTAACACCCATCTATACTTAATGTAGTATTTCCAAATGTCAGCATTTCTTTCTCTCTACCAATGCATCATGACTGCCAGTAGGCAATGCAATAAAGCTGGAGTTCAACAATTTCCAAAGATGTAATACCATAATAGCAGATGTGCATGCATTTCCTACAACAATTGATAAGTTGTCTTTGATGCTATTCAGCTTCTTTTTGGCCACTGTTTGCTATCCACTACATATTCAAACTTTGCAGTGACCTGCTGGTCTCAGATTGATTATCTGATGTTATGCCACTGTCAAATCTGAATTTAAATAGTCATCTTTGGAACAATACCTGTGTTTGACTTACCTGTTTTGGCTCTGATTTGCAAAATGCTAGCGGCATCTTCTGCCAAATCTGTAGCAGCTGAAAAAAGCTTTTTCCAGTATCTCAGGGCAGAACTACAGGGTGTTCTTCACGTAATGATTGGAACAGGAAGGAATCTTTCCTAGTTCTCTGCTTTGGTGTTAGGAATTTATGACCCTCTGTGTATATGTGGGGAATACTGCAGATGCAGAGTTTGTGCATTTGCTTGCATAGTTTTGGCCTTAACCATGCTCAGAGTAACCTGTCAGATGATCAAAGAAGCTTATTCTTTTCAGGCTGACTCCCAGGTCTCAGGTGCAGGGCTGAGATCTGTAGGATGGAGGATCCCTGAGTATAGGCATGCGAATAACCACCATTACCATCCAGTTTGCCTCAGCATACTTTACACCTGTGTCTGGTACTACCTCTGTGAATAGTGCCTGGAAGGGAGATAGATTTTTACTTCTCTGACTACACAGATTATGAACAGGAAAGCTTCAACTACTCTTTGCTCACCACTGTCCTTTGCCCTGTGAAAGCTGAGTGAATTTGCTGGACACATCCTTGTTTGTCCCTAATAGGACAAATCATGCAAAGGCCAAAGGGCCTTGGAGTTATAAATAATCTTGTTAAAGAAAACAAACTGCAAAAGCAAGCTCTTCCTTTATTTAGGAAACAAAAAATGAATGTTGCTTTTTTTTCTTTGTTTTTCTTTGCTTCTACCTCACAGCTTGAGGAAAACTCGCTTCACACTGCTAGTCATACCTCATTTGTTTTCTCCTCAGGAAGAGAGTGCTGTTTACTGTATGAGCAAAAACCCAGTGATGGATTCATTTTTGGTGCTATTTGAATTGCTCTCATGTTTAGAGTAAAAAAACCCTGAATGTGTAGGCATGCTTTATGAATGTTAAGAAATCTGTGACCTTAGTACATGAATTTGTGATTTTCAGTTCAGTCAGAGGTATCCATGCTTTTGTCTCCTATTTAAATTCCCTGCTTGAGGTTAATTAAATCAGGACTGGGTGTAAAAATAAAACGCATAGTTTCTTCAGGTAGTTATTTTCTTTATGTATTTAAACCAATTATTCTACCAGGCCCAGCTGTAGCATTTACCCTCTGATAATAGAGGCTGACAACCAGAGACAGAATAAGATACAGGTAGCAGAGTAATAGTTTCAAGTGGTTCACATCAGTATAGATTTAGTAAAGTTGAAAATTGATGTGAGAAAAAACACTAGAAAACTGATGTGAGAAAAAGAGGTGAGACAGGAATTTCCACTAGCAAGAGTCGTTAGAACTAGATTGACTTCAAAGGTTGTGGTGGACATGCATTTCATCTTATTTTGCTAAACTGATATCCATTCATTATATAAATTAATGTGATTTTATAATAGTGATTAAGATAGTAAAAGAATAGTCCTTCACTGGTGCTGCTCTGGAACTGACTTGATGTTTATACTGAGTTTCCCATGTGATCTAGAAACCAACTTGAAACATTCTGATCTTAGGCAAAATTTTGTACCTTAATGAATTGGTTTTAAATATGACCCAGACTTCTGACTTCTAATAGTTATTTTCCTCTCACATTTATGTTTGTTTTCAGTTGATACCCACGTAACCACCAATGACATGCATTTTAGATGCTATTCAATGCATTGTCAAGTAGCTAGAACCAACTGTTGCAAAGACTCTTTTAATTACATTTGTTCTTGTTTATCCCAAATCTGATGGCCACAAATTGTGTCTGAAGTTTATCTAGGTAGGCTTCTGACTTTTATAGGGAAAGAACATTTGTGGAATTCATCTTTATTGCTACTTCACTTCATTGAATAATCAGAATAATTGGTATAAACTATTTGTTGGCATTTACTATGCTGAGATTCTTGTTTCAGCCTTCTCTGATCTCTGGGCTTGAGTCAAACATGGGGTGAAAAGGAGGTTTGGTTTCATTCCAAAGATGCTATACATATTTGATGGATTTGTTTTGTACTGTAATAGCCAAGCTCCTCTAATGTGTAAAATCAATGAGCAGCTTAGTCAAAGTGTAAACCTACTGTTTGAGGCACAGCCTGGAGCTGAGGCAACATAATGGGCTTTTGCTCTGCCTGATGTTTTGGAGACTGTTGTATGACAACCACACACTGCTTGTGACAGCACTCTGACCCTGTAAGTGTACTGTTTTCCTTTTGGGCAGCTAACCCTTGCCTAGGAACGTCATGGGAGCTTCAGCACTGAACAGTTTTGTAAAAGCTGGGAAATGGTCCACTCACTGTTCATCAACAGTTAGTTGACAACAGGATGACTGTGAGCAACATCCTGACAACAGGATGACTGCGAGCCAGCAATGTGCTCTTGTTGCCCAGAGTGCCAACAGCATCCTGGGGGGAAATAGAATGGGGGTGGTTAGCAGCTCGAGAGAGGTTCTTCTCCCCCTCTACTCTGCAGTAGTGAGATCACATCTGGAGTATTGTGTCCAGTTCTGGGTCCCTCAGTTCAAGAAGGACACATTATTGCTGGAGAGTGTCCAGCATAGAACAACAAAGATAATGAGGAAAGGCTGAGGGTGCTCTTTAGCTTGGAGAAGAGGAGGCTGAGAGGTGACCTCATTAATGACTATAGATATGTGAGGGGTGGGTTTCAGGGGAAGAAGCCAGGCTCTTCTGAATGTCATCCTATAACCATAGTTATAGGACAAGGGGCAATGGGTGGTTGTAGAGTCTCCTCTGGAGACGTTCAAGACCCGCCTAGATGTGTTCCTGTGCGATTTGTTCTTGGTGATCCCATTGTGGCAGGGGGATTGGATTAGATGATCTTTCAAGGTCCCTTCCAATCCCTAAGGGTTCTGTGTGTCTTTGGTTCTATGTCTGACTGTGTTTAAGCAAACATAAGAAATTAATAAGTAGGCCCACTTTTGAATTTCTTTTGTGTAAGTAATTCACTCTGAAGTCAAGTTAATCTCTGCTGACTATCTGAAGTTTATATCGGTATTGACCACTAGCAGATGCTTTGCGGGCTAGTTAGGTTCATAATCAGCTTTCTGTGGACTTAATTTTTTTGTGAGGTTTTGACAAATAATAGTAAGGAAAGAATGAGATGATTCTGAGTAAGTGCAGATAGTCACAAGTTCACCATTTATAGTTCATTAAATGTACTATAAATTAAAGAATTAAGAAAGTTCTCTTGATGATTAATTCTTGCAAAAAATCTGTACATTATATTTTTCTTTTGTGGATGTGACCTATTGAAAACAGGAAAAGGGAGACTACCAAAGCACTATAGTTAGCTGCTGTGCATGGTTGAGAGATAATATTTTGTGGAAATATATGCATTATAGAAATGCCAGGGTTTGGCCAGATCTGTTGTAATAATTTAGTCATCTGAATTAAGACTTAATGTTGGACCTTGGCATGGATCTAAAGCTCATTTCACCTGGCCCCTCTGACAGATAACTGAGAATATTAGCTAGAACAACTAGTTTGTCACCCCCGAACTGCTAGCAGATTTTCTCTCAGTTGACACTGTCTCTCAGCAGACAGTGTGACATTTCCATTTCACTGCAAAATGAAGGCTGTCCAGATGAGATTTCATTGAAGATGCTCTTCTGCCTGTTTAGATTGAGTGGTTTGATCTTGTGTGCAATTTCAAAGCACACTGCATGGGCTGCAGGCAATGAGGCAGTTATCACTGCTTTCTTTCTAAGCAGGTGTCCGCTTGCTAAGTGAGAGTTCCCTAGTTACAATGTGCTTGTGGAGCTCTGTATCTCCTGTGGTCCCTTTCCATTTCGTCTGAAAGAAGGAATCCATATTTTCTTTTTTTCCCCCCTTTTCTTTGTGGTTGCAATTGTGGCAGTGTTCTTAGGAGTTGAGGACAGCTGTGAAAGGAGGGTTAAAAAATAAATTCTGATACTCTGCTGCATATTTAGGCTGTTTATCTGGGAGATCAATACCTTAAAGCCCCTATTCAGCAGTCACTTGGGCATTTATATGAAGCAGCCATTGGCTAGAATACACACATGATCTGTAAATCAGGGTTGAGAACCCTGGACTCCTCACTTTAATTAGAATGCAAAGATTAACCTACTAAACTACTATTAATCATTAATATTCTTTCCCCTGAGGTGATATTCTTTAAAAACAACAGCAAAAGGAATAAAAAGAGAAAAGCCACCTTCTACAATAATAAGAGAGCATACAATTGGAAGATCTAGACTAGCCAATACTATCTAGATAAGATCATTTCAAAGTGAGACCTTACACCATACACTGAGGTCTTTTTTCATTGAAGTGGTATGAGAGGAACATTATTACCAACCAAGTAACTGTAGATAAGTTGATAGCTGTGATAGATGAAAGTGAATCAGATCTTCATTCTCTCTGCAATAATCAAGTATTATAAATAACACAGTATTGTGCTGTTGTCCATGAATAAAATCATCTAACTGGATGTTAACTGTAGAAAGTATGTTAATACTGCTGAAACTGATAAAATGCTTTCTCTTAAGTTTGCTCTACAAACTTTATAAAAGTCTGTATTTAAGGTATTGTACCAAGACAAGATGAGCAATAGTTGCTGACAATTAAATCCCACTAATAAATAGAGTCATAGAATCATACTGACTAGACATATTAAGACCTAAGAGTGAGAAGTGAATAAACTGGGGAGTAATGTTACTCTACAGAATTGCAAGGATGGAAAGAATCTTTGGCATAGAATTAGTCCATCCCCAGCCCTAAGGCAGAACTAAATACGCAAAATGCCTTTCTGACAAATACTTGTCTATCCCAAATCTCTAGTAATAGGATGCTTTGCCTGAGGTTGTGTGGAAAAAGTCCACAACTAAGCAGAGGATACTTGAAGGTATTTCTACTAATCCAGTCTTTACTCCCCTTGATATATCTTATGGAACTATGTTTTATAGTGGAAATGATGTATGAGAAGTGGAATTTACTGCAGACACAAAGCAGGGCTCCCCCCAAAAAAAGGCTGCAGAATATTATACAGAGGATTTTGGTTGACACTAAAGGTTCTAGTTCTAGA
This sequence comes from Upupa epops, assembly GCA_013397515.1. NCBI lineage: Eukaryota > Metazoa > Chordata > Aves > Bucerotiformes > Upupidae > Upupa > Upupa epops. The sequence continues at coordinate 6,191 of VZRI01012739.1, read as the reverse complement.
ACTAAGGTACAATTTAATCATACAAAATACAATATCATGAATTTAGGGACTAATAAAGTGTTTTCCTCTGATAAGCTTGGAATTAGTCAGTTGGAAATGACAGAGCAAGGGAAAGACTCAGCTATACTGTCTGGTCATGGGGTTGCAATGAATTGAAAATGTCCCAACTGCTGTACTGTAAAGTCTTGAATTAGCCATTGGTAGTACAGATGAGAAATGTTCAGTACTTTTTGAAAGCACATGGAATTGCTCTGGAATACTGTGTTCAAATCAGCTGCCCCTGCTCAGGAAGGAAGACCTCACAAGGCCCTGCTGAGGTGGACTGCTAGGTTAAGGAGAAGGGAAAGAGAAGACACTTTTGTGAGAAGACATTAAAAGAGGTTGTCTCATTTAAGATGGCACAACGGAAACTGTGAGTGGCCTTGACTGCTGCTGAAAGTGCACAGAGAGGTGGTGGTGGGGGGAACTGCTGAAGGGGAAATAAGATACAGGTAATAGCTAGCAAAGTTAGTAAGTCTGAATGAACTATTAATTGGATCAATACTGGAGAAGGTTCCTGCTCCAAACAAGCCTCTGGAAACACCAACTAGTGTCAGGATTGGAGCTTCACTGATTTGTGAAAACAATCTGTGGTAGAACAGCTGTTGCTACCAGGAGACTGGAACTGAAGGCTGGAAGAAGTCACAATCTCCTCTATATTCTTAGGAGGAACCAGTTATTCTGGTAAGATTGTAGTTCATTTGATCCTGGAGAATCCATGCCAGAATTCTTAACAGTGAATTTGTTTGCAAAGTAGTTGTAAGCAAGATGTTGCAGTACAGAGCAGTAGGGAGGACATCTGCCCTTGCACAAGGTTATAAGGACGAAAAGAGACACAGAAACATGGGTGATGGGGAAGGCAGGCGAAGTCTGGGTCAGTCAAACTTCTTAAAGGGGGAGCTGAACAAAACCAAGAATATCAGTCCAGTTCCCCCCTCCATCAGCTCTGTCCTATTGCCTAACCAGCAGCCAGCCTAGGGCATGGGCAATAGAGGTGTTCGCTGCCATGTTAGTTTTGGAAGCAGTGCATCGCATATGCAGAGCTGTCCCTTCCCATTTGTAAGCAATCAACATTTGATGACTGTGCCCACCAAGCTGGCCTCCCATACCTTTCTTTTTCCTCAGTGGGCCATACGAAGTCCTGGTGGCATATGAGCACCTCTCATGAGCTGTCAAAATCATATCAGATTGAATCTTCTAGAAATTTCCTCTGCTTTTACTTCTCCCTGATAACATGTCTTTCAAATGTGAGGAAGTGCTGTGTGGCTCTGATAGAGCTGAAATGTTTTCCTTTTGGTAGATTTCTGATCATGGTAGATGCTGGTTCTTTTTTAATGTAACTTACAATTCAGATTTGCTGATATGCCACACACCCAAATTAGACACCGTCTTACATTTCTCAGGGGTGAATTAAACATATTTTCAGAATAACACTGTCAACAAAACGAAGCTTTATTAGCAGTAACAAAAATGAAAAGCAAACTGCCTTGACTATGCAAGACATAAAACTCCATGTATGTAGATAAAAAAGACAGTTTTTATGCAATGGCAGTCCTAGATCAAGAAACTGAAGCAGATACATAATAAGCATACAGAAAATAAATAACTGCACATCAGGCAGGTTGGTCATAAGACAACATTAATTTTACCTTGCATAAACCAGCATGACTAAGGAAGGTAATTTTTGAGCAAGGTGGGTAAGTGCTGCAAATACTGTAGGACATTAAGGTATTTCATGTGGATGTCCCTTGTATTATTCAATTTTTTGACGTCTGTCTGTGCACCAAATTCCGTCACAAAATAGCAGTCCTGTAGCTAGGCTCAGGCTCTTTTGATTCATCTACAGGCAAAACCTTAACTTCAGTAGAGTCCAGGCTGAAAATATAAACAGTTTAAATATGTTTAAATATTTACAGGCTGTTGCAATGAATTAGTCCCAAACCAAAAGTCTTCCTTGAAAAAAAATCTTGTCTCTTCATAGTGACATTGGAAAAAATCTACCAGGTTGTGTTAAGGCAATTTTAATTTTTATTAGTCTAGATTAATTGATACTATGCTAAGTTTAAAATATAATACTGTTTATTTCTTCACTCCTTGGTGTAAGAAAACTTTTAGGCAAGAAATGTTGGTAGGGATTGGAAAGAGATGGTAAGAAAAGATTTGGTTTGTACCCTCAGCTGATTTTATGGGTGCGTTGTCTCAGTTTGGAAAGAGAAGTTTTAGCACTGCATTCAGGGCAGGAAGGATGAGAACTGTAAGTTGCAACAGAAAGCTAAAGTGTATTTATACCCTGTGGGGATGTACCAGCTGAGAGGACTCATCCCATTTGCTTTAAACTAGCTTGTTTTGAGTACAGGAGCACTGCTGCCATGGGAGCTGTGCAGGGCAACTACTGCACTTATTTCCTTATTATGTCTGACCTTGGAAGACAGCCTTGAGTTCTCTCAACAGTCTTCCCAACAACACTCCTGCATCAGGGTGTGCATTTGACTCAGAACCCAGGGGGGCTTTCACATAATTGGCATGCAGTGGAGAGGTCCCTGTAATCCCCTTAAAATCATTTGCACAAGCATAAAGAAAAGAGAGCTGAGACCTGCCTGTGGTTTTGATTCAGAGTTTCATGTGGAGCTGGTGTCTAGGAACTTAATGTCAGCCTGCCTATTTTTAGTACTTGTCATTCCCTTTTAAAGGAATCCCCAAGGCCCCTGAATTCCAGGTATCCCTCTGGGCTGTGTAGATTTGGGACCAGATTCTAACAAGTAGTTTATCTTCATCGCCTCTATAAATGGTTAACTCTGAGCATAAGTTATGCTGGGTCTCAGGTTGACCTACCTTTCATTCAAATCAAATTTTCCAGAAGTGGATAAATGAATAAAATTGTTCTAAGTAGTTGAAATGATCTGAATACATTTGACATTCTTAATGCATTTAATGTAGCTAGTGGCAATTCTGAGAGTGTTCTACTTTTGTCTTGTACCCTCATGAGCTGTTTGGGCCAGTAAGAGTCCTTCCTCCCACCTTTTAAGCGATGTGATTATGCCAAATATCTGGAGGACATGGTTTAGCAGTGGGCTTTGAACAGTTGGGTTAGTGATTGGATTCTGTTATTTTGAAAGTCTTTTCTAACCTTAATAATTCTATGATTCTTTGTGCTATGTTGCAATTTCAGTTCAAAAAGGACAGGAAACTGCTTGAAAGAGTCCAGCACAGAACCAAGGATGATGGAGTGAAGCATCTCCTTCTTGAGGAAAGGCTGAGGGAGCTGGATCTCTTCATCTTGGAGGAGACTGAAGGGTGACTTCATTAATGCTTGTAAGTATGTAAATTATGAGTATCAGGAGGATGGAGCCATTCTCTACTCAGTGGTGTCCAGTGATAGAACAAGGGACAATGGCTGCAAGCTGGAGCACAGGAAGTTCCACATAAACATCATGAAAAACTTTTTCACTGTGAAGGTGACGGAGCAGTGGAACAGGCTGCCTGGAGAGGTTGTGAAGTCTCTTGCCCTGGAGACATTCAAAACCAGCCTGGGGTGTTCATCTGTGACCTCTCCTAGGTGATTAGGTGATCCTGCTCTGGTGGTGCTGGGGGTTGGACTACATGATCTTTCAAGGTCTTTGTAACCCCTAACGTTCTGTGATTCTTGAACGTATAATTTACCCCCCATAATAGCTGATTAACTGTGAGCTGTGGAAATAAGTAGTGTTGGATCCTGAGCTGTCATAATTTAGCATCTCATTCAGCATACTTGATGCAAAACACAGCCTTACAGCAGCTGTTATGATAGGATCTATGAGAAATCAATGAATGTTGTTGCCAAGTGACCAAGACCATTATTGCTATTGCTAGTAACAGGTCACAGGCCGTAAGCTAATCTTGCAACCTGAGCAACAATGTTTTTCAGGTTTTAAATGCTTCAACTAGATATATGGGTCAGAGGATGATCTTGTTTAGATTCATTGGCCTCTTTGGAGGAAGCACTGAAAAACACTAACTCAATATGGCACTGGAAAATATCTTCAATGCAAATGCATATTTTATCCAAGTGAGAGAAGGGACTGGTTGACAAGAGACAAATTTTTTGGCACTGAAAATTCTGATTACACCTCAGACTCTTGGCTTTGGTGAGGCTGAATGGGATGTCCCAGCTGAGCAAAGGCGCTGGCTGTGGAAAACAGAACCAGCAAAATGATTAAAAGAAGTGACAGACCATTAATTTTTAACAAGGTAGTTCCATAAATATACTTTTTGTTGCAGAAAACTGTCTGTGCCTAAGTTAACTGTCTAGAAAATGGAGTGGTTTAAAAAAAAATGTTGTCACATAATCAAGGAGAGCTCTGAAAATCACTTGACACACACACAGAGTTTAATTCAAAAAATATTTATGCATTATTCCTAAGGAAATAAAATAATGCGGAATATACTGTTGTCTAATACTAGTTGACACATGAGTGAAGCAGAAGGGGTGGTGTGTGAATTGCTCATAAAGTAGGATCTGAAATTGTATTTCCCCATCATTAAGAAAAACGGAAGAAATGGGCCTCTCAATTTCAGTCGAGCTCACACACTCTAAAACAAAGATCTCTGAGTATTTTATGAGTTTCTTGGTCTCATTGCTAGTGTGGCTACTCATCTCCATTGCCCTAAAACTCCACCACTACAAAGACTATATTTGCAGGGATTTACTGTCATTCACTGTTTCCTAAGTGGCCACGTGATGAGTGAAGGCAAAGCAGCAACTACAAATCAGGAATGCCTAGAATGTTTTATCTAGAATTTGTTATATCACAGATTCACTAAATAGTAGATGTTAGAAACACCTTCAATACTATGGAGGCAAAAGGTTTGTGAAGCAGTGGAATAATTTCTTTACAACACAGTGTTGGGCCCAACAAATTTGTGGGAGAACATGTGAGCCATGTTCTACAGAACCATTTGCTATTTATAGAGTTCTTAATTTCATATCTACCTGCAGTCTGAGAGAGCTCATGTATATGCTATTAGGTTAGAAAAAAATTGCTCCTCTCCTACCAAGGTTGATGTAAACCTTTTTGCTCATGTGTAGGACTTGGAAGGGACCTCTGCAGATCATTTCCTGATGCAAATGGTGGAGGACACACTGGGAGAGGAGCGCTGCTGAATCTTGTACTCACCAACAAGGAGGGTGTGGTTGAAGCAGTGAGATGTATGTGGATGAAGCATGAGATGGTGGAGTTGAGGGTCTTGTGTGGTAGGAACAGAATACCTAGCAGAAGCACAACCCTGGACTTTAAGAGGGCTAACTTTGTCTGTTTCAAGCAATTACTAGAGAAAATCCCATGAGACAGGGTTCTGGCAGGTAAAGGGGCCTAAGAGAGCAGCTCATTGTTCAAAGACCACCTCTTTGAAGAAAACACAAGTGTATCCCAACAGGAAAGAAGTTGAGGAAGGAAGCTAGAAGACCTGTGTGGTTAAATGGGGAGCTACTGCACAAAATGTAGAGGAAGAAGAAAGTCTATAGGTCATGGAAAAAGGGGGTGGCCACTTGGGGTGATTATATGGCGCTGGTGAGAGAATGTAGGGATGCAACTAGGAAAGCCAAGGCTTCCTTGGAATTAAACGTTGCAAGAGAGGTGAAGGGTAACAGAAAGGGCTTCTTCAAATATATTGCAGGTAAAACTAAAACTAGAGACAATGTAGGACCCCTGCTGAATGAGCTGGGTACACTGAAGACATAGGATACAGAGAAAGCAAACATACTGAACACCTTCTTTGCCTCCGTCTATACTTCTGAGAGCTGTCTTGATATCTAAGCAAAGACAGCTGAGGATACAGAAGAAGTTGAGTCAAAAGAGAAGCCTGCCTTAGTTGATGAGGACTGGGTTAAGGATGTGTTGAGCAAACTGAATGTACATAAATCCATGGGACCTGATGGGATGCACAAGTGCATGCTAAGAGAGACAGCTGAAGTCATTACTAAGCCACACTCTAACATCTTTAAAAAGACAGCAGAGGTGCCTGAACAGTGGAGGCTTGCAAAAGTAATTCTAATCTAGAAGAAATGTAAAAAGGATAACCCAGGTAAATATAGACCAGCCAGCCTCACCTCAATACAATGAAAGCTGATGGAACAATTTGGCCTAGATGCTGGCCTGGATGTGTTGCTGTGCGAC
>VZRI01012738.1:292398-377244 GCA_013397515.1 Upupa epops | reverse complement strand
AATATATATAAAACATAATAACTATATTAACAACACCTTTCTACATGAATTTACACTGAATTTACCTAAGAAAAATTACCATATAAAAAATAATGCTGTGCTCCTCTATTAATTTTATAACCAAATATTTAACCACTGAAAACCATAGCTGTAAAACAGAAAAAAAGATCAACTTCTGAAACCAGGGAAACTGTTAACTGTTTACCACAGTTTGTTTTGAGTCATTGTGGTTTTAAGTGACACAGTAACCAAAATAAGCCAAAGAAAATAGCATATGTTTTCTTAAATTCATATTAAATTAGAGTTGGGTTCATAGTAGAAGTTTTGGGTTGTTTTCCTGCTTTCTTGTCTGTTTAAGTAAGTCATAGCTTAATAGGCATTTCAGGTGAGGAACAGTGAGATTTAAGGGAACAGGTAATTTTGTGTGGTTGCTGAATAGTAAATCCATATTTACTTAAGTTCAGCAATTTGCTTATAACAGAAATATGTTCTATACATTTAAACACTGCTCAATCTTTTATTGATATTCTCTCTTCAATTTTAAAACCCAGTAATCAGTATCATTTTTCCTTCCAAAGTCAGACATGTCTTTAATCCAGTTCTTCCTGCAGGACCAAAATATTAACCAAATAATATGCCCGTAGAACCTGTAATCAAATAGATCTGAAGATGCTCGTTTATATCTAACCAGTACTTTCAGCTACAGTTCCATGTGGAAATTTTGCTTGACCACATTATAACATGCCAGGAAATTCCAAATGGAAATGTCTGCTATCAAGATAACATCAAATGCTGGTTTTCACAAGAAGATGCAGATATAAACTACAGCCCCACACATAAACATTTTCATTTTCATCAGAAATACAAGCTAATACATGAGAAAAACATTTAAGTTGTCCTTGTCCCAGGACAGAGGGATGAAGATGACATTTCATATATATAAAAGACTTCTGAGTTAATGGCATAAAATGCCTTGTAGACTCTTATACAACTGTACTGTGTGTTACATGTATGAGTCCTTCCTACCATTAATTTCTGTGTACATTTCATAGTATTGCAGACCACATTTTAATTAAGACTTACCATCTGAAATTTGCAAAACTATCTGCTCTGGGTAAATTCAGGAAACAAAAGGAATAATATAATTGAAAAACTTCATTCTTGAACCTTGTAGCCTGTTTCATTTGTTTATTTTTATCATCTGCTGTAAAATATCTACTAATGATTTAAGTAGAAGGCGTTGGAATGACCTTTAAAATGAATCTGCCAGTATCTTTCACATATAGTGTATTCCTCAAATCACATTTAGCTTGCTCTAAGCTCAAGAAAACCAGAGTTTTATTAACATGATTTATTAAAATATTGGAAAATAAAGAAGTCCAAGTTACTGCTAGAAAACAAAAGCTTCCCCTGGCCATTACATCTGGAAAGATATATATATTTTTTTTGTTAAAACAGCTTCATCATTTCATGTAACTACATAGTGGGCTGCTGATTCCTAATTACTCCAGGGTGAAGGGCAGATAAATCCAGATTACAACAAATGCCCTAGACCACAGTATTCAGGGGCTGTACAGTCTTAAATCTGTAAAACTGGATGTTTTATGTATAGCAAGTGAATAATATTTACTCTAAAGGCTTGAGGACAAACAATATAGGAACTGAGAAATAAAGGGTGGAATTCTCTTCATCTGATTCACCTATTTAAATATCTCTTCTTGGACTCAATAGGAAGAATTCATCACTTCAAGAGGCTACAGTCCAGTTCAGATATACTCTAGAAGCATCATCACTNCTACAGTCCAGTTCAGATATACTCTAGAAGCATCATCACTTGACAAGAAAGGGAGCCTATGTTTATGAACCTTTACTTCAGTTGAGATACTTTAATTAATCTGATTCACATGACTAAATTAGCAGCCAGATAAAGTGTCAGAGCTGAAGCCAGGGCCCAGGTCTTGCAATTCTCAGGTCAGTATACTGTTTACTAGTGTATGTTAGTGATTTTGAACATTATTTAAAACTAAAGATGCTTAGTCTTAAAGACTAAAAGACTTTAAGAATATTATTTAAGACTAAAAATCATCTTCATATTCCTATTATGTGCCCTACCATATACACTGCTGGAGTTTATAATGAATGAGACTGCCACCTATTGAAAGATCAACATTATGGTCATACTTCTCAACAGCAACCCAAGATGGGATCAAAAACTATCTTGACTGATGAGGCATGGCAGTCAAAAATTACTTTGCCATTTTTTGATATTAAAAGAATGCATTTAGCATTTTTTTTAGTGATCGACAATATGATCTTTTAAAAAGCACTTCAAACTGTCTTCCTGACCTCAGCAACACATTTCAGTTGCACAAGAAATATTAAGTAAGTGGAGTTATATGACTGGGTTTGCTGTGAAAAGATTTTATTTACTTTAACATGGGTTAATTGATGGGTTGCTAACAGATTGTGTGAATTTTGATTTAAATACAGAAGTATAGAAAATCTTTTTGATGGGTTTTAATAGAAGTCTATAAGTGACTGAAGTCACTAAAGGCTATTTTATGCATTTAAAGTTCCCTGATGTGTGGATTTGTTGATGGATGGCTTCTCCATGGAAGACTGTAAAAATAATTTAAACATTCTTTGTAGTTAAAACAGGAGCAGAGTTTTCAAGTTCCCAGAAAGAAAAACCCAAGGAAGGTGACAGACAGACAGACGACAGAGTGAGATACTCTGCTCCAGCAGGGGGAGCTGGACTTAGATAACTTTGAAGTTCTTTCAAAAACAGGTAAGAGTCTGTGATTCTGTGCAAGAGCATTCTTCAGCAGGTGCTTTCTCTTCTCTGTTCTGCACCAACTTATGGAACCTAACATGCTGACCACAAAGGTAGCATTAGATAATACAAAGATAACATCAAACAGATAGCAATAATAATGTACTCGTTCCGTATTGGTAACAAGTGCCTTTACTATTGATACTAAGGTGGAGAAGAAGTTTTTGCCTGTATTTAACAACCAGGTGCATTTTTATTGCTTCTTGGTTTTCTGCAGAGAAGTTACTTTTAAACTTCCCTCATATTTTCCTTTAATGGAGATAATAGTGTGCCTACAGAATTAATGAAAAGGAATGTAGCCAAAGTGGGACACCGGCATGCATGGGCCTGCAAGACTTATACACGGTCACTTCATGCACTAGAAAAACTCAGGACTCTAATGCTAGGAAATAGAAGTTATGACTTCAGGTTGCATTTCTTAAACAAAGATGAACTTCATCTATAATCTGACAAAATAGTTGTAATGAAAGACTGAATATCATTAGAACTTGCAGCCCTGGAGTATCTCAACACTTGATGTGCTTCTAGTGTATACAGTTTTTTCTGTCATCTAAAGCAGATTTTATGTAATCTTCCAAACAACAGATTAAAAAAAAGTCATGCTGATGGCAACCATTTCATATCCTCAGTAAGTTTTAAACGGCCTCATTAATGTGCATGTGGCTCAGATGAGGACCCTTGATTTCTTATAGGAATTAATTCTTCTAGTGCCATGTCCCAGAGTAGGGACATGTCCCACTGGTAAGGACACTGGCTGAAGAGCAATGATGGTATAACAATGTCAAGGTTTTAAGGCTGTCATGGGTTGAGAATGGGTCGGATATTAGACAAATAACAGGTGTTCTCTATTACCTCTCTCCCTCACCAGAAGGGAAAGAGAAAGGGAAATAATGGTGAGAGATTTGTGGATAGGAAAACACTAAATAGCTTTAATGAAAAGTAGTATAATATGACATATATGCAAAGCAAACACCAACTTATGAACATTATGCTGGTAAGACTTGTTTTCCAGAATAGCATCTTTCTCAGAAGTTTGCCTTATATGAAAAAACTGTGTGAGCTACTGGCAGTTTTGCACATCCTTTTATCTACCAAGCACACATGAACTTTAACAGCCTGCTAGTTAGAAGAGAGCATCGGATTCAAACGTATCTTTATGCTTTTGAAAGATGGCAGAGACTTGCTTTTTTGCATTCATTATGTTATTTCAGATGACTTTACAGTTGCTCCTTACTGCACATTTAATTATTCCTCTAATGAAGTAGTTATTAATTATCTGTCACATTTTTCTACCCAAATACACAACCACAGAATGATAGAATGTTTTAGGGTGGAAGGGACCTTTAAGGATCATCTAGTCCAATCCATTAGCTGTGAGCAGGGATATTTCCAACCAGATAATGTTGACCAGACATTCAGCCTGACATGGTTTCTAGAAGAAGGGAAAGACGAGGAATCTAACACTGAAAAAAGCTATAAGTTGAAAGCTACACATTGGGCAGCCTCACTGATTTTTAAATATGAAGGTGAGGATGACTTCTGAAGCTTTAAATGTAAGGTGGTTACCATGCATATGGCATTCCTGATTTTTTTTCCTTTTATTTTTAAACAACTGACAGCATTTCTCATCTGTTTAAAAGTCACACCTGGCTAAACTTGATAAACGTAATGAGATATATGACCTTTCCAATAGGTCTGTTACTAGAGATCTCAAAGGGCTGAAAAAGGGAGAGGTGTTTCCTAACAGGTGCTTCCTTTCTGAGAACCCTTTATTGGAGGCAGAAAGGTGGGATATGACCACTTGAACTGGTCATGGCTGGCAGTTTTACTGACATAGCCTTTCAAATGCAAATTGTGACATACTAAACTGTCACACTCACTGTGATTTCATCCTAATGTGAGAAATTAGAAGCCCTCATTGTGAATTATTTAAAACGTTTATATTGGGAACTCATTTAAAGCCAAGAAAAAGTGAATTATGGTAAAAATATGTGTAGTTAAAATTCTCAGGATGTGTGCCATCCTGACAATTGTCATCCTTTCCCATCACAGAATCACAGAGCAATAGGAGTTAGAAGGGATCTCTAGAGATCATCTACTCCAACCCTTCTTATAGATTAGGAAGGCCCAAGCAGAGACTGCAAACTTGCAATAGAGTTGGAGAAATGAAGACTGATGATGCTTAGTTCCAAACTGCTATAATCACCTACTGCAGAAAACGAGTTCATTCTGTGATTAACCCCACTGTAATAATCAGAAGAAACTGTATACATATCCCTTCAAACAGAAAGATGACCAAACTTCAGTCCTTCAGTACTGGAATGATACTATACTGACCATGTGTCCATAGTGCCATGGAGTCAGGTTAGTACATGCTGTTGGGTAACACTTTCAAGGCAATCTGAGAGTTTTCATAATAGAATTTTGAAGACAGTATTTATTATTCTTCTAAAGAAAGCAGAAAAGTAGCAGGATTTAAACACATAGTCTTGCCAAACTATTCCAGGTTTATAAAGATTACATATACTTGTAAGTCTGAGCTGTAAAATACCCTGTTCTGTCATTTTACAGGTTTAAAGAGACCAAATGCTTAACTGGAAACTTCAAGAACTTCATGGGCACAAGTTGTGAGCATAGTTTGCAGTTTGGAGAGGCCAGGAAACAGCGCAGTTTCAAGCCAACAGGGTTTGAACGTCATAGTGACTGTTGTGGTTTAACCCCAATCAGCAGCTAATCGCAGCACAGCTGCTCACAGCCCCCAGTGGGATGGGAGAGAGAAGGGGAACAGTAAAACTCATGGTTGATATAAAGGTAGTTTAATAAATCAAGTAAAAGCTATTTATTCGCTAGGAATTTATTCACTACTTCTCATCAGCAGGCAGCTGTTCAGATACCTCCAAGAAAGCCAAGCTCCATCACTCATAACTGTTACTTGAAAAGACAAAACATCTGAAATTTGAATGTCTCCCCCTTTTTTCTGCTTCCTCAGCTTTGTATGCTGAGCGTGACATCATATGGTGTAGAATATCCCTTTGGTTAGTTGGGGCAACCTGTCTCAGCTGCACCACCTCCCAATTTCTTGTGCACCAACAACTTCCTTGCTGATGAGAGATGGTGTGAGAACAGAAGAGGCCTTGACTTTGCAAGAGCACTGTTTGGCAACAACAAAAACGTTGTTATGCATTACCAACACTGTTTCCAGCACAAATCCAAAACATAGCTCCATAAAACTTAATATGAAGAAAATTAATCCCATCTCAGCCAAAACCAGCACATGGACCCACTCTAGTGCTATAGTTTTACAGGAAAACATCAGGAAAAGGAAATCACCTACTGATCCCTAATGATTCTATGATGACTCTATACTTCCTATAATAAGCACAGGAGGCTAGAGGCATGAACAATTGATTCCACAAAGAATGCATGAGCTAATGAAGGGCTTGACAGACTGTACACACTGACATCAATGTATTTGAATGTTATGCCCGTGAGGAAACCAGGAAATGTAGGCTATTGTAGTCCAGTTGCTCTCCACTTCAAAAGTCTGAAAAAGTAGGCTTTTTCCAATTTTATTTTCCACCAAAAATTGAGAGAAATTCCAGTTAGATTTATTTCTGTTCACTGTAGAAAGATGAATCTATATATACTGTCAAGTAAAAAGCATCTTTAAAAAACACCTTGCATCTAACTAAAAAGAAGTAGCTAAGGCTGGCTGAAAACATATGGTAGCATTTCAGTCTCATAATAAAATACTGGTTCAGGTGAACTGAAGATATTCATCAGCATACTAAGATGGAAATGAAACAAAATAACTTGTGTAAAATTAAATAAATGCTTTGTATTTTAATTTTGAAATGAACTTTCACAAAAGTTACCATGGCTTCACTAATGGCATTTTAACTTTATCACTTTCATACCTTGAATATTTATGCCAGCTGAGAAACTGAATAATCAAACGCTTGACCTTGTGGTGATGTGAATGTGTTATTGTTCCTTTTATGCAGCTATTTGTTGTCTCACTGTTGTGCTCTTCAGCCACCTGGAAAAAAATTTATACCAATTATCTTGTGATTATCATCACTGTGTCAGCTCAAGTGTTCCTGTCTGAAACGTACAAGTTCTGTGATGATCATCTCAAATCTACAGCTGTGTCCAGCAGTGGCTCTCCTTTTTTTTTCTTTCCCAAAGTTAAGTGCTTATAACTGACCACAGACAGTAGAAACCATGGTGTATCAAACCTAATGTATTAGAAAACTATTAGGTTATCTTTAGAGATTACTCACATACTTAAGGTTGAAGTACATGCTACACTTGGTTAGCCTTGAAATAATACAGCATTATCTTTTCTGTGCTGACATTTTTAAAAACTCATATATTTGAGGAAATTCAGACTTCAAAATCATACTTTTAGACATTTTAAATGATATTATGATTAAAAGAAAAAAAATCCTTGCTAAAATTTCAAGGTTTAATCCAAACATTTTTTGGATGTCAAAAATATTGAGTAATTCTTGGTTTAGCTATAGCCAGAATTAGATTGCACAGCGGAATGACCGCAGGAGTTATCACGGCTAACATTCATCAACAGAAAATACCAGGCTTATAACATAGAATTTCACTTTTATCTAATAATGAGGCACATGAGACAGTTATGTGGGCTTATAATCAGATACAAGTGGGACATCTTAGTTATTATAATAATCAATTCTTTCCACATTTCTTTTTCATTAGCTTCTGTAACTCAGTTTTAAATAAGGTTGTTATTCAAAAGCTCTCTATAAAATATATGTGCTTAAATAATGATGACAGAGATTTCCATAAATTAAGTATTGGAAAAAGAAGCTATAATTTGGAAGTTGTAAATTCACCTTATTAAAAAGAAATTGAATTTATGTAACCAATTTTAATAACCACTAACAACAAGATAATTTATGAGCAAGGGCTGGTATTAATTAGGCTTTCATCTTTCTTTAATGTTTGTTCTATCTCTCTGTCCATGAGTTGATATTACAGTTTTTAATACTGAATAAAAGGTGCATGATGTACTGGAATGATCTTAAAGTCCAGATGAGATCAAGATATTTATGAAGAAGTCTTCAGAATAATAGTGGTCCATCACTATCTTCTCAGAACTTGAAAGAATATTTTCTCATTTGTGTAATTGTAAATTGAAATTAAACTCCAGTTATGAGATGGATAATCTTATTACAAAAAAACACTCTTTGAATTTATCAATCCTACTTTTACTGGCTGAATTTTTCTACAATTCTTCTAGAGAGAAAAAAGGTCAGATTAATTTAAATTTAAGCAAATTGCAGAATGTTTCAAAACACAGAAGGAATCCCTTGTTAACAATTCTAATCAAAGACTTTCACCATCCCAACATCTTTGCCCAGGGGGGTTGTGGAGTCTCCTTCTCTGGAGACTCACCTGGATATGTTCCTGTGTGACTTTGTCTAGGTGATCCTGCTTGTGGCAGGGGGATTGGACTAGATGATCTTTTGAGATCCCTTCCAATCCCTAATGATTCTATGATTCTATGCTCTTTCATCACTGACTGATTCCTCAGTTCTTGTCCCCACTTGTGTTTTGGCAGCTATTTCTGCCACTTTCTTGATAAACTAATCTTCCAGTTTTACTTGACCCTCCATGTATCACACTGCTGGTGCTTTCTCTGCTTGTCGTACCCAGTGAATATCTTTTGAATTCAGAAAATTGAAAAACAAAAGTATAATTTAAAAACCATCAAAACCCACACCTCTAACCTGTGTCTGTGTGTGATGCTCTGTCTGCATTTGTGCATGTTACAGCATTTGCTGCTTGAGAAAACATCCTTCTTCAATTTACAACTTCTGTAAATTAATGCAAAGTCTCACTAAAGACAGTGCAAGGTCTTGTACTCCAAGTCCAGTCCTTTGCCCTCTGCTAACATGGTGTTCTCCCCCACAGGAGACAAGTCCTCTGTGGGCTTCTCTAGCTAGCATGGAAGTCTTCCAATGATTATGAGTCATGCCAATGTCTGACCTTTCCAGCACAGTTTCCTGCTTCAGAGTCTCTTTCAAAATCATTCTCCTGCTCACATGTGCTCTCCTCTGTGGGTTTTTGCAAGCATTTTGATGACCTCTGAGGTCTCCAAAGACCATCAGTTCCTCCTCTCACCACAATCCCAAAGTTAATGTTTTCTCAGGTCACAATTTTCCCCTCACCAAACTTGGTGACCAGCATCTCTTTTGTTCCCAAAACAAAAGGGAGCTCTCACACCAAAGAAACCACAACAGGAACAAGACCTTGCTCAACAGGTTTTCCTTCTTATCACAGAGGCACTGGTTGGCTCAGCTTAGCTAGAGGCAGATCTAAACATGATCTGGGGGGAGCTTTCATAAAGATTCTTACAGAGGCCAGTTAGCAGTCTCTGCCTCCAATACCACTCCTCAGGCCAGGCTAAAACCACCACAAACACTTATTTTAGATATTGAAATAGTGAAGATATAAATTGCTATCATCTGGAACTGTGTTGTGGTGTCAGTGAAGAACTTTTCACTGAGTTAAATTGGATCACCTGCTTGATTCTTCAATACATTTATTATTGTTTGCCTGTGTCTTTGGATGTGTTTGCTACAGGAATGTTCAAATATCTGTGGTTTTAGGAGTAAACCTGAAACCCAAGAGGAAGTCATGAGCTTATTGCAAAAGCAGCAGCAAAAAGCTACTTGAAGGCTAGAGGACTTCCAGAGGTTACTAATCTAATGCAGCTGGACAGACAAATCACTTTAATAAAACCTCTAGTAATATGAGAGTGGGCAAATAGAACAGAACCAATCAGTTCATTTTCTTATCTCCTTGTAATAGTTAAAGATCAAGGACAACAGCAGAGTGTGCTATGACAAAAAAAAAAGCCACTTCTCTTCAGATGGAAGGAAGAATATCTAGTAGAGTAACTTATGTCAAAGACACCTTCTGAAAGAGGATAGTAGTCTGGTGAGAGAACTTCTTTACCAGTTTTTGTAACTGTCTTTTCACTAATCCTGTATGTATGAGCATGTAGAGCATTACACATCATTACCAATAAAGACAGGATATGAGAAGTTTGATAAATAGTTTAACGTGCCTCTTTTCTAATGATGGAGTTAAATTACAATTGTTCATTGTAACTTTGTTTATTTGAGAATGACATTGTACAGATGAAAGAGCGGAGTTTGACACATCACAGAACTTCATGAAACCTACAACAAATATAATGTGAAGCACAAATGAGAGCTATGAGCAGGACACTTACTTCCTGTCCAAGAAATTATCAAATCAGATTATCCTACTTCTCCAGAGCCCTCTCAAATGGGGCTGTTACCTGAGGTTAATAAATCTTGATTAGTTTTGCTAGCATATAAAATAGCTTTATCACTTCCAATTAACACAACTATCAATTAGCATCTGTGCAGGATTCCCCTTAAATCTATTTTATCTCAAATTTGAGCCTGATGGAAATCATCTCTGCAAGACGGTAAAGTTGAATTTTCTTCTCAGTCTATCAGACGTCACGGCAAGTCTCTAAGACATGACTTGAAATAGAACACCATTACACACACAGTATGGTTTTAGACAGCCTGCCTGGATGCTTCGCTGATCTGAATGCTAACCTCATCAAGCTTCAGTGCTGATCAATCTGACTTTGCAAATTTTGAACTATCCTGTAAATGATGCTGTTCTTATGATTAAGAGTCTAATTACTTGCTATTAATTTTGTTAATAATTTTATTTCAGTAAGCCATGACTGGTAAGAATTTGAGGAGCGAAAAATGAATAAATTAAATGGGTGAAACTTTAAATCTCAATTTCTAGATGTTTTTATTCATGCGTAAATTTGTTTAATTTCATTATGGTTATTGGAAGGATCTTGTTGTATTTATATTGTACTTTAAAAAGCTTTTTAAATCATTCTGATGTAATGTCTTTGGCTATATAATCAAATTGGAAGTTTTTCAGGAATGGAGTCCTCCAACACTGTTCCTAATTTCTTGAAGTCTCATGGAATGATCTGATGGTTCTCTCCTAACAGGATGCAACAGTTGAGGAACTGAGAGCTAAAATCTTCTTTGTGTGCAAAAGAGAGGCCTTCTGCTACTTCTTCTACTCTCTCAATAAATGAGAGAGACACATTTCCTCACTTATTATTACTTCCACTTTGAAGAAGAACTGTTTAAACTGAAGACATACTACCTCATATGGAAACCATATATTGATCTCTCAAAGATTTAATAGTAAGGTCTCACAAATTCATATTAGTCAACTTTAATGGAAATCAGTTTTCAAGGAAGACATGAGATGTTTAAGTGTACATTGATATGCCTAAACTTCTACTAAAGGAGATCTACTGAGCAGAACTTACAGAACAATTCAGTTCACTTTCAAGTGAATATAGAATCATAGATCACTATGTAGGGATTAGTTAGCTAAGCAGCTTTCAGACTATACTGGCTGTATCAATTAGGTGGTTGTGTTGCCTGAACACAGGTTTCCAGCTGTAATGCAAACTCAGATGTCCTTGGATGAGTGTTGTCTTGTTAGGCCAGCATTGGCAAGTCATAGGATATAAAGAGCTGTGCTCTTTAGGTGGCAGTCAGAACTACAAACATTAGTGCACCTTAGATTGTATTGAATGTCTACTCAACTGCCTCAATGCTCAGAGCTCGTTTAACTTACAGGGGAATTTGTGACTGGGTCACATGATAAATGCCTAATTTTAGGTGACTTAAGCTGAAACAATTCCCAACCATGTCTTTCACAAGAAGCATTTGTCTGTTAGACTCTGATCCAATGCAACGGGACAACTTTTAACAATCTATGGTGAAATGTGTAAAGCACTGCTGTAAAAGCAATGATGCCCACACTAACCAGTAATTTTCTAAGACTGTATGTTATTTCTTTTTAGTGATAAAGGAACATCTGAGGCAAGGATATGTTGGAGAAACAAAAAGTAAATATGAAAGGAAAGCTATTGTTCACAAACTACAAATATGTAATTTTTAAGATTAGTTTTACTTTTTGCAGTTCTCAAGGAAGACAGAAAGGAAGGGATAAGAGTCAAGTGAGGAAAATAAAAGGAAAAATAGCACTGAAAGGGTTTGATTTTCTGAAGAGACACTGTAGAAAGAAAAAGGTAAGTAGGGTTAAATGACTATTTTCATTTCATCTTGGAATAAATACTGCAATGCTATTTCATTCTCATTCTGAACTGAAAATCTGCTTATGTCACAATGCCCATCTACCCTCTCTCCAGCATCCATTAACTAATATAATGATCAGGATAAGCACATAAGTTCTGATTCTCATATTAATAGGAAATCATTAATTTCATGATGGACCAATTGCTCCCTTATGTTATTGGAGTAGTTAAGCACAGAAGAGATTTTCTTGATATTATTTTCTCTATATTACCTCTGAAGACTGTATATCTTGAAACTCTAAAGGGTTTCCTGTAATTATCCATTCTGATCATAGAAGACAATAAGCTTTCTCATAGTATCTTTAGCTTCCAGGTCCTGCTTACCTTGAAGAACTGTTTTGACTAGAAATCCAGTCCAATCCCCCTGTCACAGCAGGATCACCTAGACCAAGTCGCAAAGGAACACTTCAGGCTGGTCTTGAACATCTCTAGAGGAGACTTCACAACCCCCCTAAGCAGCCTGCTCCAATACTCTGTTACCCTCACTGGGAAGAAGTTCCTTCTCATATTTATATGGAACCTCCTTGTTCCAGCTTGCATCCATTGCACCTTGTCCTGTCACCAGATTATTTTGAGAAGAGTCTGGCTCTACCCTCCTGATACCCACCCCTCACATATTTATAGACATGACTGAGATCTCCCCTCAGTTTCCTCTTCTCCAAGCTCAAGAAACCCAGCCTTCTGAGCCTTTCCTCATCAGGGAGGTGTTCTTCCTTCATCATCTTCATTGTTCTATGCTGAACATCCTCCAGCAGCTATGTGTTCTTCTTGAACATAATGAACATCAGACAAGTCTGTGTTTTACCTTATTGAAGAATCAAATTCAAGGCAGACCCGACTTGGAGAACGTAAAATGAAAATCACCATAGCTGCACAAGGACTTATACTTTTTCAAAAAATGCCTCACAAAACTCAATATAATTCTCCATTTGGTTCTGAAATGAGATCTTCTAGTTAAATCTCAGTCTTGCAATTTTTTTCCAACTTGTAATCATGTATTTCTTCAAGTAATTGAGGACTCAGTTAAGCAGAATGATTACAAATACACAGGAGTGAACCATATCACTCAATCTGTCTGTAAGCAAACCCACAAAAAAAACCCCCTAAAGCAGTGAGCAAGTAATTCACCTTAATTATTTTAACACATGATATAATCAGTAATTACTTGCATGCATGTCTTAGAAGGAACATTTCTTCAATTCCAATTGGCAAAAATAATTTTCTGCTTTTCTTCCATGGAAACCAACTGCTTGGGAAACAAATTCATTGGTTTTGCTTCTTATCAGTGAGAAAATGACAACAAATATCAGATCACTAGTACTGGGTTTTCAGTCCTGTGTCGTAGTCTACTACATAGAAAAATATGTTAAATTCGTGAGTAATGAAATTCAGTTTTACCTAAGAAAGACACATGCAATGCAAGCAACAAGATAGTCTTTTTTAAGGCATTATTGATGGTGCTTGCATTTTGTTCGATCAGAACAGTTTTTGTATCCACCAAAACATTTTTCCTCTTATTATGTCAGCTTCTTTATTAATCAGACCTCAACATATTTTGCCACAGATACAACTTATGCAGTAGTTCCTTTTACAAAGACATATGAATGTGAAGGATTCTTTTTCCCCTTTGCATTAGTTACCCTTCTGTGGAAAGTGATAGCTTTCAGCTCGTGAGGAAATGTGCATTTTGATTTCTCACTATTGTGTAGTAAGCTTGTCATTACAAGGAACAGCCTGTGCAGCTGTGTTCAGGTGCCACTGCAGCATGACCTGTACTTCCCTTGCCAATCAGGACAATGAGGAGAGAAAACAGATAACAAGCAGAATACTGCAGATAACAGAGGTGAAGAATTACAGAGATAATTGTTTTTGGCAACGATAATCTTTTCCCTTGATTTAACAGCCAAAATACAGCAAAAATTTTCCACCACCTTGTCATAAGTTCCATGGAAAGTTACGCCTGAGCTCTTGGTGCAGAGCATAGCATGAGCTTTTTCAGATTTCTTTGAAACCGACAGAAAGGGTTTCACTTACATTACAGTCATGTCAGTGCAACAATATTTCTAGAACTATGTTCAAAACTACTATAGACAATCAAGGTAAATGCATGAACTTGCTACTAAAACAAAAACTTCTTGAAAGCATTGTGTGAATTGAAATCTCTCTTTGCATTGGACAGGTATGTTTTGAAAAATGCTCCAATCTATTGCTCCGTATCAGAACCTAACACATGGGATATACGACAGTAAATTTGAGTAGGTAATGCTTGTATTACTTACCATGAATTTCCTTGTACTTTACAATATAAACTGGCTTCATAAACGATGCATAGCACAAGTAAGTTTGAAGTCATCAGGAGGGTAAGTATAATTCTGCATTACTGTATTGCACCAGCAGATTGATACTGAGATTCTTATAGCAAATATTGCTTCTTTGAAGAAACATCATATGTCAGGTCACAGGCTGGACTTGATGATGTCAGAGGTCTTTTCCAGCCTCAATTATTCTGGGATTCTGTGACAAGTTGCTTCCATGAAATGTTCGAAAGAACTAATGCTGTATTACTTGTCTGCTCACCAAGGACTGGTGGACACACAAGCTACACCATAGACATAGAGGAGAAAAAATTCTGTCAAGAAGCGGTTTTCACTAGCAAATGCTCATAAATTATGACCTCATAAATACTTGTTCTCATGGGGAAAGCAAAGCAGATATGGACAAGATCAATTAAGGTAAACATAGGTTTTATTCAGTTAGCTTTAAAATACTAATTTGTAGACATCACCCTGAGAAAAGCATAGCTAGCTGAACCTCTGCATGTCAGTGCCTCTGAAAGAATTCATTAAGATGTGTAGGGTGAGCTTGTGTTTAGAAGAAGTATTATGTTGCTATGTGCTACAGGGACAACCCTGATTAGCCTTAATTAGCATCAACGTACAAATGTCAAGGTGGGGTTTAGTTCACTGTTTCTGGCATAAGATTTTCCACAATTATTGGAGTGAGAAAAAACTTTTATAATGAGAATATAATGTAATGAGAGTATTATTCCACACCACTTTTAAAAATGAAATTTTAAAGGAGAATTAATCTCCTCTAAATGAAAAATTCATTAGTTTACTTTTTCAAATTTTATTTAGCACGAGGGGATTGAGAAGTCTGCAAACATGCTGCTGGCTGAGGGCCAACTGCTCAAGAAAAATCTTATATGAAGCTTCAGTAGTTTCAGCTTATACGTTTTTGCATGTTTTTCATGGTGCCTTAGGTAATACTTATAATTGTGATGAATAATATAATATAGAATTAATTCTGATGAATACAAATATGTTTAGCTGGCTTCCTGTACGCCAGTGATTTTTAGTGTGATATCTAAAGATTTGTTTATTCGAAAGAAGTCATATAATGCAGAAGAAATGTACATTTCTGGTTCTCCATCTGAGAATACAGAATGCTAATGTAGTAGAAAATGCAATATTTTACTAACTTTGTAGTTAAAAGAAGATGATAAAATACATGGAGCTGTGCTGAAAAAATCTCGTTTATTATGTAAAAGCAATATTTATCTTTAAAATTTGTACTGAGATTCTACTGTGATGTGTTTCCATGTGAAGTCTGAATTATCTTTAAATTCCCTTTAGAGCTTCTTTTATTTATTTGACCAAATCAAGTGGAATCTCAAGGACAGATATTACACTTCATGTGGCTTGTTGAAAATACCCTTTTATATTTTCAGCCCGTCTCTGCTGAATCATGTTTCACCTGAGAATAGTTGTGACCTCTTCACTTTATCATCCTCTGCCAAACATTGCACATGATTTATTCATAAACACATTATATGTTTTCTGCCAAAGAAAAAAATACCTGGAAGATGGTTCAAAGATGGCTGAGGAGATATGGAATCATAGGAAATATTTCTGAAGGAGGTGTCATGATTTATTTGATTAATTTATTACTCATTCCAGGATTAGCTATCTTCTGGTATCAACATTTGTTGAACCTACTATCATGTTCTAATGGATCAAAGAAAAGAGGGAGTGACTCAAGGTCATGGATTTGCTTGGGTCAAATTAAAGAGACACACCACAGGTCCACATAAAAGCTGAGTGTACTGGAGTTAGTAGATGTTAGTGTACTAGAGTTACTAGAGCAGAGAAGAGGAAAGGGAAATGGAAAAACAGAGAAGAGTTTTAGGTCACCACTACAGATTACAGCAATGTCTGTCATGGTCCAGCTCCCCATCACTCCTCTCCCCATTAGATTCTCAGTGTCTTCAGCTATCTTCTCAGTCTCTCAGCATTGTTGGCTTGATGATGATGGGATTGATCAGTAGCAACTGCCTCAGAGTCCCCTTTAATTTACTGCTATGAGGGGCATTTTCTTCACTCCCATGACACGAGGGACTTCTTATTTTGGGGACTTAGACAAAAACAGTGGCTGGGGGAATTTTTTAATATATCACTGAGAAGCAACAACATGTCATGGTCTCACTGCATAATTCTTCAGACAGAACAGCAGTGNGCTGGAGCTGGCACCATTGATCATCACCCTCTGTTGTCATAACAGAAAGTGTGCCTCTTTACCAACTGCCCCAATGTAGCCCCAAAAACTACAGTAATTCCCACCTCTCCACTCTTCTTCCTGCTCAACTCTGTTGTTAACCAGAGTCTGACACCTACTGTTACACAAATGTCCTGATAGTGATTGGAAGCTTCCCTGAATGCTATTAGGAGTTTCTTTTTGGCATTTACCCTAAATCTGTAACTTGAGATTTTAAGATTGAATCCATAACTGATTGCTGAGAACACTGCATTCATTTATTTTTGAATGTGTCTTTCACACGCTTGAAGACTGTTTTAATATAAAGGTGTCAGAGAATATACTAGGGAGGGGTCAGTCCATTTCATTCTGACACATATAGATTTTCCTATGCAGTTCTTCTTGGCTACTGTTAGATACAGAATGGTAAGTTAGGAGGTTCTTTGGTTCCAGTACAGATCATTTTAACCAAACAGCTTTCCATGCTCTCTACAGAGTTTTTTCTTGTTCTTTCCCTTTGTGAGATGGTTTTCGTATTTGCTGCGGTTGTTTGGTTTATATTTTCTTGATCTCTCATCATTCTGATTCTACATTTTATTTCACATTTGGAGGTTGGACAGTGTCACAAACTGGAACACAGGAGCCTCAACCTAATTATAAGAGAAAACTGTTTAGCAGTGAGGATAACACAGCACTGGAATAAGTTGCCAAGAGAGACTGCAAAGTCTCCTCCTCTGAAGATGTTCAAAAGCAGACTAAATGTGTTTTTGTGTGACTTTCTTTCAGCAATAGTGCTCTAGCACAGGTGTAGGAATAGATGATCTGTAGAGGTTCCTCCAGAATCCTTTTCCCATTCTGTTTGACTCTGTGAATCTGAGATGTTATGAAATTAACTATTATTTTACTATATATGAAAATACTGGTTTTCAAACTATTTTTCCATCCGGTTAATGTTTTCTTATCTAAAGCACGTCTCTCCTCTTTGTTTATAAACTTTCCACATAAGAGAAAGCCAAGAGTTTGTTACCATATGTACTTCTTCCACTTTTTGTGTAATATTGTTTTCTTCCACAAAGGAAATGAATTTGATTTGACCTGGTTTGTTCTTATCATAAGCCACAATTATATGTTATTTCATTGCCGCTGGCCGCTAGAACTGAGATTCTGCATACCTATCTGGGGAGAGGCTTTTGTTCGGGTATATGCGATGTTGCAGTAAGTTTCTAAAATTTATTTATTTATTTGAAATACTTGAATTTAACAGTTTGAACTGTGGCTGCTTTCAGTTACTACTTATGTTGCTCTTGTTTCCTTGGTGTGAGACCTTGGCGGCATACTGGTGCCTTATGAATTCCATTTCACTGTGTATTAAAGGTGTATTTGTGTAACAACCATTCTGTAAAGAAAATATTGGACATAAAAGCTTTTATCTGTGATCATGCCTTTGTGCACCCCTTTAATGTCAAATTGAAAGACAAGAAGATCTCATTTTGAACAAGCACACTGCAAATCTCCTTGCCACCAGAATGTGTCACACATGGAAATGCTGAGTATTTTTTGTTCCTTCCAGTCTACAAAACAAGAAGTTCACATTTCTAAGGCAACAAAGCGTACATGTAAATATTGTCCCTAAAGGTTGTGTCATCTTCTCTGAAGGGGGGTGTTTTTTTGCAATAGTGCAGCTGACAAATTCTCTAGCCTCCTTGTGTAGTCATGTGCTCAGTTACGTTAAGAAGTAAAACTAATAGTCTCATTACCACAGAGATATGAACCCTTGAAAACTGAGTTCTTTTTAAGTCACTACTCAGAAACATTATGAAATTTTTAAGCAAAAAAGCCTGAAATATTGTACTTTGTTTCTAACTGCCTCAATAGTGGATTTGATTTGGTAAAACTTTGATGATCATTCTAAACCTTCCAAAATGTAATTGGCTACTTAAGTCTGAATTAATCCTTTCACAGATTTTCTTAGAACATCAGTAAACCTTGCCAGGATAAATGCATCTGTTGCATATGATTGACTGAAAGCAGACTTCTGCATGAAGATGAGAATATGAGAGAGATTTTTTGCGCAGAATGTCAGAAGGTCTATTTTCTACAGAGAGAAGAAATATATTGATTTTCTGATTTTCCTCTATATTTATCTTTCCTACCTTCAATCTATCTATTTTTGTTTCTCTATTTTGAACACTGAGGGGGGTTTGACATGACCCAGACTGAGACAAAAGGCTCTAATACAACAGCACTAATCTGGCAAAAATAAACCAAACCCCTTCTCTTGCTCTGTTTCTGATCAGCCTCAATCCTTCCATCCTGAGCCCACCGCTAATAGAAATGCCCCACAGAGTGCTATTTTTATTTCCCTTTTCTCAAGCAGTAGTTCTTCACAAGGTATTAAAAAATTACTTGTTTCTTTTACTTTGAAGGGAAAGAATAACAGTGAAGGAAGAACATTAGACTGCTCAGAAATACCGTTGCAGCTTAAAGACAGGTGAAACCAGTTCAGGTAAGTGTCAGCTCTTTGAAAAACTAAATTTGAGCAAATGTTTCCCTGCGATTCCAAAATAGCCTTTTAGCTTCTATCATTCAGCAGAGGTTTTATTTTCAAAATTCATCCTGAAATCAGAAGCAGGAATGCCTTAATGACAGAAAATGGTTTACAACCACATTTAACTACTTGAACAATCTCTTGTAGGTAATTGTATGTCAAAATTATCTCCTGGCACTTTGAAGAACCGGGTGTAATGAGGGTCAAGATGTAACAACATCTTTTCATGTCTTTTTTAGCAGCTTTGACCTTAAGAGTTCTACTTGAGTCCTAAGTAAGGACAAGGATCTTCTTTGCAGGTTCCTGATGTTTGCTGAAGACCAAAATAGTCCTGTGTTCTGTGCCCTGTACATTGTTGTCAAAGTAAATGTTGCTCGCACTAAGTAGGAGGCTTTTTTAATGATTCTAATCGCTTTAATGCATTAGTTTTCAGATCTTAACCCAAGATACCTTTTTGTTTGTTTATTAGTTGGAAAAAAAGAATCAGGTTTGAGTTTAAATGCACTATTCAGAAAATCTGAAGATCTTCAGATCTATTATACACTCTATTGCTTCAATTATTGCAGTAGTACTTTATTTAGTAAAGTTCATGTTCAAGTCTTGTAAATTAAAAGTGTTTGAAGCTAGTAAGTAACTAATAACTTTGAGCTGCTTATAAGGGTCAGCTAATTAAGTATTAAAATTTTGTTAGCACTATTTGCAGCTGTTTTTTAAAATTATATCATTGTATCTGACAAAATAAAAATACAGAAGTAAACAAATCTGTGGCCAGAAGTAGGCGTTGACTTGCTTTAACTGTTCTGTGAAAAAGCCAACTGGCTGATAGAAATGATTTTTAACCATTAGAAAAATGCTGAACACTCTGGATGATGTCTAGTGTTTGCAGATGGGCCTTGAATTTTCAAGATCAAGTTTTTTTGTAGCAGGGTTTGGATATTATAAGAATGGGTGTCGTGCATCCAATTTCAGGTTGAAGCTGTCTGTATTCTCTCTGACTGCCTTTATATTTCCAGAAGCACAATATAAATATCAGGTTTCTCATCATTAGGAATGCATTTTATAGTTTCCTTGGGTTCTGCTTTCTTTTTGCTCAAGAACACTGACATTTGCACTCATGCTCTTGTCACACTGTTCATTCTGAATGTTTTTTAATTAATCTTTTATTCTGTTTTCTTTGCTGAAAGGATTATCAAACACTCCTCCTATTGTTGACTCTTCAGCCTACTGGTTATGGCCAATCTGCTTGTTGGTATAATTAGTGTTATATACCTTTTTGCATCAGTCAGGACAGTGGTATCTTAATCATTTTGCCAGACATTTTTGAATTAGTACCTAGATAGTCAGTACTTGTTTCATTACTTCTTTTCCTTTTTGCTTCTTTCCTTCACTTTAGCCAACTAATAAGTGAGCTAATAAAAAAAACCCAAGAAAATAAAACCACAAATTGCCTTGCAGTTCTGTGTTCTCAGTTGTTCTCCATCTGTATTTTTTATAGGTTCTCTCTGAACTTCTTATGCAGCAACACTAGAATTACACCAGACTGAGTTGCTCAGTTCCAGTCTGGCACAGCTGTATAAATACAGACTGATAAATTTCTCTGCAACCCAGTCATTACCGATTACATTAGAAAGATAAGTTTGAGAATCAATAATTCAGAGTGGCAGCAATAGCTATCTGGTGAATCTGACTTCTCTTCCTCAATTTCCAGCTATATTTTGGGTTATGAAGTACTTTGCTGTGAAATGGGTTTGTATCCACAGGAGCCTATATCTTTGTGTCTCCAAGAAACTCAGTAATGTGTCTTTGGTCAGAAGAAATCCACTTTGCACATCATAGGTTTGTTACTTTCATTATAACTGATGATGAGAAAGATGCCTGCTTCTGTTTAGGCTGTTTTACCAGGCTTTTAAGCACCCTTGTGCATACATACTTGCTTCCACTTCAACACAGTTATGGTTTTAACTACTAATTTCAGGGTTTGTTTAGAGATTATGGTCCAGTAGCATTACCAAGTAATAAGATCTTCTTCCTGAACATTTTGTGCAAATAAGCTATTTACAGCCAGGTTAATAGCACTAAATACACCTGCTGATATTTACATTGCTTTTATCCAGCCTGGAAATGACTGCTTTCTTGGCATTTTACACAGAACAATAATAAGTACTGACTGCTGCAGTATAAACAAGGTGTGTGGGTGCCGTTTATTACATAACCTTATTTTTAAAATGCTATTTTACTCTGTTCATATTACTAAAGTTATAGATTTATAGTGATGTGAATTGTAAGGGTTACAATGTACTTGTAGAAGTCACATATATTAGCGGGTGATCCTGTTTGCATCGCAGCCCTGTATAAAATTATGAGTGAGCCATAAACATAGTTGGCTTGAAGAGATTCTTATTCTCTGGCTGGAGGTAATGCAAAAGAATTCTGCCTGCTCCTGCAAACCAAGAAGTGCCACTTCCAAACAGCAGCATTCACTATGATTCTTCATCCCTAGCTAAATTGCTAAAAACTGAGCAAAATTAAGCCTTTTGTTCTTTGTCTCCACTAAGTCATACTGAGTCAATACAGATTAATCACAGTAGTTAGTTTCAAATTCAATGCCAGTATTTCTGCAACTTTATCCTCATTTTCCCCAAACTGAAAAGTCTTAAAGAACTGAACTATTTAATTAACTCAAGCCAGACTGGTGAGAATAGGGAGAATAATTAGAACAGCCACAAGAGAGCTAGATGTCCTCACCTCACTGAATGCAAGGAAAAAAACAACGCTACACATGTTTTACATTCCACAGATTTTAGTGCTGAGAAGAAAAAAGATCAGTGCAACAATATTTTGGACTTATTTTTTTCACATAAATGAGTTCACGGGGGTGAAGGAATAAAGGCAAGCCATGTCTCACATATCTTGTAATTTGACACAAACAAGGACTGGTAGAACAAAAGAGGAGTAAAATAGGTGTTCTAAGCCTACCTGAGTAAAGCACTAATGTATTTGTATTTATGTACTGGTTAAAAATGAGAGATAGTAACACAAAGGATTGTCTTTGTATCCTTGCTGGGTTTACATCAACAAGGTGACACTCATCAGTCCTTATTTTAGCCACCAGAAACGTAAGCACCAACCTACCCAGTCACCAGAGGTTTTCTCAATGGAGAGGAACATCATGATTCATGATGTGCAAGTCTTTTAGAAGTGAAGCTTACAGTGGTGTGAATCACCTTCCACAGACATCACTGACTAGAGAAAACCTAAGAGATAAGAGCGTATCTGACTGTCAAGTGACTGAAGCTACAGGATGTGAAGAAAAGGAGTAGTATACCTAAAGATACTATTAGGATGCTCATGTACAACAATTAACTGTTCTTAAAGTGTAGAGGGTGTTTGCTGGAAGATAGAATGGGCATTATGTCCTTAGAACTATTACATGATGAAATATTATGCTATTCTATTTACATTTTGGTTGTTTCACATTTTACTAACAAGCTTACATAAATAATATGCAGTGCTAATTGCCATCCTCTGGAGTCGTCTCTGCTCGCAGATAGATGTTACTTCCTGATTGGAACTGTTAGTTTTCAGGCATAATAAATAGGAAATATATAGACATGTGAACATCTGTGAACACAATCTTATGTCATTTTTTTAAAGAGCAGTACAAGAATACGAAGCAAAGCATAAGAGACAGGTAAATGACACAAAAACTTGGTGACAAATTTCTCATTAAAGTTGCATTATTTTCTGCCAACACAAGCTAACTTCCCCTTATCCTCTATTTGAGTCTGCATTACATGTTCACATTGCAGGATTGAGTTTTCATGCAGACTCTACACACATAAACCTTTTACAGAGTGAGTATACAATAAGTGAAAAAGAAAATTACAGTAAATTGGCTTTACACTACCTTTCATATAGTCTTTTTATATATTCCAGTAGAAGCTTTTGTGTGAATATTAATAAAGCAAATGCTGTCATATTTATATTGGTAATTATTCTAACTGAAAAGAAGTGGCTTAGGGGAGATTCTTCTGGATGTGATTTCATTTAATGAAGCTGTATAGTTGTGTCCATAGAAGAATTGAATTAGAATTTCTGCAGAATACAAATAGTTTATTTCTTTATAGATTTAATTAAACTTTCTGATATGAAATTCCAGATGTATTTGTTGAAGGGTTTATACCATGTCAAATGAGAAATCCCTGAGTGGCATGTGATTTGAAAAGAAGTCTTTTGAGGACATAAATCAGTTATTTAGTTTTATCTGGTAGATTATTCTAATTTTATAAGGACAGTAAGTCCAGACATGTCCTAAACTAGTCTGCCACAATTAGCAATGACACATATTTGCTGTGATATTAAAATTTAACCATATATTTACTCTTTCCAGAAATAAAGTGAAGCATTTCTCTTACATATGAGTAGGACTTCGGCAAGTGACTACCTGATTTCTGGAGGAGTAAGAACAAAGGGCATGAAGCATGCATTGAGGAAAGATAGAACCCTACCAGATAAAAAATATATTACAAAATATTGAGTTATTCGCTTTTCTGAATTCTACTGTTTTCAAAATCACAAGGTAACAAATGAAATTCTGTGTCTGAATTTTGCAGCTCACTGATCTTTGTGATTTTCTCACACAAAATAAACTCTTTTAATTCCAGCTCTCATGCAGGTGAAGAGTTAAAGAGCTTATTTGATTGTATATAAAATATTAACAACTGAAGTTACCTTAAAATGCAAAGCTATCATCTGAAAGCTTCAAGCTAGAAGTGTGGCATAGATATTTGTATCCTATAAAGGGAAGGAGTAAATAAAATTATTATCAATGATTTTATAGAATTACTGATAGATATTTGCAGTACAGTAATACTTAAGAGATCTCTCCAGACATCTGTATGTATTGAACAAACACAACTTGCAGTCACTGACTGGAAAACATGAATGTAAAGTAAGGCAAGAGGCATTAGATGAATGCAGACTGGCAGGGAAGACCAAGGAGTAAGTGGTGCAGCACTGAGCAGCATGGTAGACAGTGATCTCAGCTGCCTGACTTAGAAGCTTCATGTTACAGAGATCAGACAGAAGTTGTGTGTGATTAGTCAGCACTAGGTGGATCTTTGTACTAGAAAGTTCAATAGCATGTAGCTTGAGAACTTCATTTTTCAGTAAAGATCTTAAAAAAAAAAAGATGACAAAAAGAACTGCACCTTAAAAAGAAAATTTTCTTTTATCTACATCCAGATCCTTTTGATTTCTCAATTCTCCTTTTTCCCTTCTAATGGACTTCATTTTGAATAATAGAAAAAAGTGTATCTGAATGACCCCAAGCTGCTATGATTCCATGATCCTATGATCCTGAGATTCTGTGACTAACACTGTGACAAAAGACTCCAAGAAAGTTATTTGTTTAAAATATTATGCCAGCACTTGTAAAAACCACAATGGTTATTGGACTCAGATGAGTGTAGCTTAAAGAATGTTATCCGAAGTGCACTGCCTATGTGATGCTATTAATTTAATTAAAATCTTGTTAATTCCGAACAGTTTAAGAACCTATGTGCTAGGAACAATATGCCATCTGTTTGAACAGGAACCCAGATACTCAAAGGTGCCTGAACATCTATATCATCTGAGACAGCTGTGCTGTAATTTCATTGCTTGGGGAAATTCTTCTTGTACAAAAACATCCTTAAACCTCTAATAGTATCATCCCTTAATATAGATTCATGAAGACTCGATGACCTGTTCAAATGTTTAATATTGACAACTCACTTGTATATTGTCACAAAAGTGATCTTGATCTGCCATTTCCAAACATTAATTACCTCAAAATAAAGCACTTAGATACACAGGCTTCAAGACAGAAGTGAAACCAGTGGCAGAGCTGAGCACTGTGCATGTGGGGACTTCATTGTATTTTTTGCAGAGGGAAATAGCATTCAAAAATAGTTAAGGCATTTAGGAACAGACGTTCAAGTCTTTAATTTGTTTGCTTCTTTCTTCTTTGATGTTCAAATCAAAGATCATAATAAATGTCATCACGTCTATGTCTCCTGGATTGTGTAAACTAAGATTCAAAGGTGTTCCAGCTAACTTGGAATTGGTTTAGAACTCACAATCAAGCTAGTATTTGGCTACTTCTTAGCATCCTTTAAAGCCAATTATCTCCTGCTAAATCCTTTACAGAGTAATTGGTGATGATCAGCATTTATTTGACCTACTTTCAGATAACACATCCTACGACATTTCTACATTATTTCATGTCATAATTATTTCAGAAAATAATGGCACTGAGGTTAGTAAACTAGATGTTAAACATTGCCTAGTAAAGCAATTCACACTACCAGGCACATTTATTCTCAATTTCCTGTGCCTAACATTTGTGATCTAAAGATACTTCTTCAGTTTAATTAAAGGAATCCTACTGCAGTGATAAATGTTGTTTGATTTTAGATGCAGAGGCCATTCAAGGGAAGCTCTAGTACAAAATCTAGGTACTAGAATAAAATAATTTTTCACATCTGTAATTGCTACGACCTGACTCATGTTCTGAGCTGGAGACACCTAATCTTTATAAACTCTGCAGTATTTGATGTTAAATCTCTTCAGGTACCTATTAAGTCACTGCACGTGCCCAGAACTGTCCTATACTTGGCAGGCTTAAGCAGCTCAGCACTTAGATCATGTCTGAGCTCAATTTAGATTGAGAAACTAGGAGGATTGAAGTCTGAATCACTCCAAAAGCTGAATCCAGTAAACACTCCCAGAGGTCATAGAACATGGCAAGACCACTCTCTTCACACACTACAAATCTAAATTAGGTCAGTATTAGACTACAGACAGTGAAGAGATGAGAAGCTTTTCCCAGGTTTCCCACGCAGCATGTAGCTTACTGTCATCACTTAGTGCACCCACTGAGCAGGTTGAACTCACAAATGCAGTTCCATCCTTTTCCTGAAAGCTCACGTCCTAGTCACCACACTACAGTCTCCTAAACTCTAGAAGGAAAATCTGCATGTCTCTTTTGAAGATGAATGCAGGCAGATGCACAGGATATACTGGACCAGATAAGAAGGGCAATGTAAATTTAGCTTTGTAGCTTTGTGGTTAGATTATCTTGGAAACCCATGGATCTGGTTTATATTTCCATATGTATTCAATATGATGTGTTTTAAAATGAATTCTTACATTATTTTTTTTATATTAGCTGGAACGTCTAATATTTGAAGATGAGGTGGTAAACTCTTCCCTTTTGTTCCTTAAGTGCTGCTGCAGTCAGTAATGTCTGATCAAGAAATAATTCTGCAGTTGCTCATGAAACATACAACAGGCTTCAGTTGGTATAGCAAATGTACTAGGCACCTGACACAGCACACTATCTGTTGTCAAAGATGCCTACTTACTACGTGTTTGTTTCAGTCAACTAAAAATCTGGCCCTTCAAATAGACAACTCTAAATTGATGAAATTCCAATTCAATCAAGCAGTCAAAAAAAAAGAGTTTCTCAAACTCTCTACATAAACATCTACACATGAAAATATGAGTTTCATCATGCAGATGAAGCATTCAACTAAACAAGTGAAAATATATAAATTAGTACTTTTAGCACTCTTAGTTATAGGCCAACTGATTTATAATTCACTAGGGCTTAATTACCCCATACACTAATTATGTGCTTAGCTCTAAAGTCTTTATTAAAGAAAAGCATTTTTTGAAATATATCTAATTAGGAAAAGTATCTCTTCTGCTTTGGTTGCATTTGGCACCAAAACAAAAAATACAGAGTAAAATAGCTTTCTTTTCATGTATCCTTGAACTAGGTAGCCTATTGTCCTCCTGTGAGTTTCCAGTACAAATGAAAGATCAAGTACAAACTAGATCGAGTTGCAATTACAAGTTAAGGGTCTTGGGAACCTATATGCATGCAGATATATACATATCTGGCAATAGTCACAGAGCTTTGACTACCTCATTGTCTTCTTGACTGTACTGAAACCACCGAAATAAATTCTTATGATACATTGGAAAGAAAAGGTATTTATTCCTTCTAAAGAATAAGTGCAATTATCTGCTCTTCTAGAAAAGCTCCTTTTTTTTTCAGACAGTCACAAAAAGAAGTCTGAGGTAGCCTAGAAATGGAAATTACCTATTAAATAGATTCAAACATACTCCTGAAGAAAAATGTCTGCAACTTAGTGCTGCGTTGTATCTTTAGATGTTTTTTACAGATCATGGCATACTGTGCTCCATCTGTACCAGAGTTTTCATGTCTTCACCTGTAACCGAAACATTCTGAGAACTGTGACCTTCATAAGGTGACTTTTGGATTTGTTTGAATATATTTGCTCATTTTTCATATCCATTCTTCTGCTACATAAAGGGGAAACTAATTCTTTAGGTAAAGCAGTGACATTAACAGCCATAGGAAATCAAGCTGTGAATGATGTATCTTGAATTTCCTTTCATGTTTTTGTCTTTGTAGGGCTTCCACAAAGTTTTTCAGTGAGACTTGTGCTCTCCAGAAATAATGTCCTCAGAGGATCTTGCTGATAACTTGCTTGACACCTTGTTTTCAGGCTATCAGCCATACATGAAGCTAACTTAGTTCTAATTCCAAGTAGAAATCATATCAACTATAAGTGCTACAAGATTTATAAGAGACAGGAGGGAAATCATGAAAAGATGAAGGAATTCACGGTACTGTTGTGATTATTTCCTTTACCTCTATCATTTGTATCTTCCACTTTCCATTACATTTCAATTACCTGACAGAAAGCATCAGCTATAGTTGTACAAGAACACTTTTCCCACCACACTTCAACAGGACAGAGCGGAGATGGTAGGATTTACTATCTATTCACAGGAAGGAATTATTTCCATCTAAATAGAAATTAAATATGTTAGGACTTTCAAAATATGTAATGAAGAAGGTTGTGGCAACAGTATGAAATCATTAATTATATGGAGACAATGACTCAGAAAAGATAATGTTTCAAAGCAGTAAGGTTATAATTTAATCAAGTGTTCCTATAGTTTTCTTATAAGAAGCAGCATTCTGAGCTATTTATAAAACAAATAAACTTCTGGAGTATTGCCACAGTTTAGAAAAGACACATAAAACCTATGAATTCAAAAACAGTCTGGAGAAGCTAGTGGAGTACAAGTGGATTTAACTTCTGATGTTGAAAGTGCTTGAATTGCTGATTAAAAATGCCTGCGAGTAAGAACTGCTCTCCACATGATTAGTTTTGTGCATTTTCCCTACGTGTTCACCACTACTTACTGTGATTCGGGACGAAAGTGTGGTCAAGACAAGCTGCATCATTCTGGTAGTTTCTTATAACACAGCTTGTCCTTGATGGAAACTTGCTCCTGGTTAAAACTGACTTTTGTTTTGGAAAGTCCCTTGCATAATGGACAGCTTTAGATAATTAACTTTTTAGAAGAGTCTTTTTACTGTGCTTTCAGCAGAGGTAGAGTACATGATTGTGTTCCCAGGTACAGCTGATACGCACACAAAGTAAACCATAAAATTTTTAGATAGACTATTGACCCCAATGAAGTCACAGGGAACTATTATCTTTTTTAATGAAGTCACAACTTTCTCCTTTGTACTTTATTACGCAAAACTTAGGTATGAATTAGTCCGAGTAGAACGTACAGTTTGACAGCTGTCTGATAATCAAGTCCAAAAAGGGGGAAAAAAGGAAACAGTACAGTATTCTGAAAGTTATGTGCTATGGCTCTGTTTCTTTGCAAATACCAGCAGGAAGTGCAGCCTTATGACAAGTTTCCCATTTGTTTTTTCCGTGCCATATGTCAACAGCGGAAATAGCTGAGAAAAATACCATCCCCTTCTCTGATTGACATACATTTTAAATTCCTTGTCAAAACTGTATAATTATTGAAATGCTATAAATGTGCCTGTCTCCAGATTTTAGAGTAATTGTCAGCCTAACAAGTTGTGTTTGCTTATTTGATTGTAAAAGAGTTTATAAATTCAATCAGAATGCAAAGGGAGGGTAAAGGCAAAATCTAACCTATCCATAGTTTATGCTACTGTAGATGATGCTGGGAAGGATACTACAAAAATGAGTTGCATTTGCATTCTAAGGCTCTATTTTTACTTTTCTAAAGACCTGCTTGATTTCTGTTATGCAGTCTTTAATTTTTCGAGAATTTCCAGCAGTTAGCTTCTTCCCAGGAAAAAAAAAAAGTTGTGGTGATGATGCTAAAAAAAGTAATGCACCTGAAAATGTTTCACATTTATGTTTCTGTAGTTTAATGCTAACTCTGGAAACTGATTGACTTGGGCTACGATTGAGATGTGGATAAACTTTTATGTGAATACGAAGGTCCTGTGGAAAAGCTCCATGTCCAGCAGACATATCTTACCTCAATCTGGAAAAACAGTAGTGAGCCATTATCTTTACAGTCTCTGCTGTAATATTAGAGAACAAGGGAACAAATTACACACATTACTTCAATACCATCTTTTCTTAAAGGCTGAGAATATGACCTTAAACCATTAACATCTGCTATTTTTATATGTAATTTAAAGGCTTTTAGCTGTCTTTCCCTGTAGCTTTCAAATTATGATATCACTTCAGATTCAGGCTAAGGATACCATAAAGTTATCTCTCGGTTATAAAAAAATATAATAGAGGTGCTGTCTTTAGGAAGCAATCTGTAAAAAAGTGTAAGAAAAAAGATTTCAACAGCTACTCCATAGAATTTGTTTGGAGAATCTATTCATACCTGAGACAGCAAAAGGGAAAAGCTTCATATTTTATGTGTGTACAAAATTGCAGAACTGCTCCAGTTGAAATTGCTTTATAAGACTGTCTGTATGGTGTTGAAGAACTGAAACGTGTGCAGACATATAGGGATTAATAGATACACAGGTGAGAGGTGTTTCCTAGCTGTTGGAACCTTAGGATGTAATTTTATAGATGTTTTGTGTAGCAGCAAAACTGGTTTATATGTCTGCTTCTTGCTAGTCATTATGAACTGCAGTGCACCATACATCCATGCAACAGTTCTAAGGGGTAATGATACTATCAATCAGATCATTTAAACAGCAAATACATCTTTAAGATGTAATTCTTAATGTAAATCCTTTGATTAAGGCACCAAATAAAACTGAGTATAATTGAAGTGTTTTGCTTTATGCAGCTTCTCAGCTGCAGTGTGACTTCAGCTGCAGTTATTTCTCTTGCCTGAAACAAGCCTTCACTTATTCTCTGTTCTGATTATTTATGATCAGTACTTTCTATTTTTTATCATTATTTCAGAGTTATCATATCTGAACAATTTTCTACATCATTATTTCTACCAAATATTTCCTACATATGGATTGAAGTTTAAATTGCTAGTTTGAGGATTGTTTTGTACTTAGAGAAATAAGGAATCCACTAATGTTATCTTCTAACCCTATTTTAGTTCTGTAGTTTCCAGTCTATCCCAGTGTCAATTTGAAAGCTTTGAAAGCTCATAGAGCAATCTGCAGCCTATGACATTTTACCTCTCTCACAACACACTTAATTGTAAGGAAAATGGAATTAACGTGCTATAATTATGCCTCTAAATGAAATTTTAGAAAGCTAAGACAGAAAGGAAATGTTGATACACAAAATCTGAAGAAAAGGAATTATTAATGGTCTCTCATGATGATAAAGCCACCTTGCAAACATAAATGCTAGCCTATCTACTGCTAGGACTGAGTAAGGCTAAGAGCTAGTTAGAAACTTCTGAAGCAGCCATTTGTAGCTTTTAGGTTGCAGCTCAAGTTGCACCCTTCCTTCAGGCTCTGCTTTGCAAAAATGCCTTTAATGGAACAGGACACTCTCTCTCTCAGAGGCAAGCTGTGAGCAGGCATTTAGTGTTTCACCAAGAAAGGGCACAGAGAGAAGGTACTCAGCAAGGAGATTGGTACCTAACTCTTCTTTCCTCTCTTCCCAGTTCAAGCTTCCTTTAGGAAGTTAATTTCAGAAACAAGCTGATTCAGGGTCACATTACTCTCCCTGTTCCTATGGTGCGGGAACAGAGTAACTGAGGATCTGTAAGACAAAAGCTGTCCAGTTTCTTCTCAGTAAGATGACCTCCACCCTCATTCCGTAATTAGATCTGAAGTAATTAGATTGTTTTTAAAGCTGATAAAGGTTTGACATCAAAGCACTGGAATTCAGCTCTTTTATTCACGTTTTGCTCTAATCTGCTTGAGCAATAGGTTTGAACATTAAATAAGGATCTGCTTATTTTGATTCCTGGGTTTCTTTAATATGAAGACATCTGAATATTTCCAGGGATCTGTATTAAGCTGCTAGATCATCGACTAACAATTTAGTAAAATATTAGGAAGCTTGGAAAAGCCACAGGCTTGTGTCCAGGGTGCCACAAGGGCATCTAGATCCTTCAGAGACTTTTTGCTTGTCCTTTCTTTCTACTATAAAGATTAAGTATCATATTTAGTATACTATTTTTATTTCCATTCTAAAAGAGGGTATTAATAATTTCTCTGAAAAAATCTGTTTACTCCATAAGGAATTCAACTGGATAAAGAAAAAACTAATTCGAACTGACTTTCAAAGGAAAAACTAACACTAAAATTAACGAATTCTTAGTTAATTTTTCTTTCTCTTTGTTCTCCTTAAATGCGCATTCTAAATGAATTTAGTTTTCAGCAACATCTTTTCCTGCCCCAAGATTTTTTTTTCTTGTTTGGTTATCCCACAATCTGAAGGAATCCTATCTCCACAGAAAATTGGACTGGGTCTTAACATGATCTGTAGATTTAATACATATTATTTCATAGCTGTCAGTCAAAATGAGCATCATCTCTCCCCTTTGTAAAGCTGTCTCCTTTTCAGTGATAGGACATTAACTTTTTGTCAGTCAAATGCCCTGATTTTCAAGTCCTAATCCAGAATCTTCTGAGTGTCAACAACAAGATTTGAGTGAGCTATGCACTTCAAGGTTCAGCATGTCTGTCAATGTCTACCAAATATGCTTATGCATTTATTCATTCATAGAATTTCAGAATTGCATTACTATAGTTGGACAGATGACCTTAATTTGATCTCAATTACTTTAATGTGAAGTCCAGAAATTCATCTTCCTTTTTTCACATGATAAACAACTGATCATTACAGGAAAGAAACAAATCTCCTGTGATATCAGTACAGTTTAAAAAGTTAAGTGGTCAAAGGTATGGTCTTTCAAAAAGAGAGGTAAAAAGGTCAACTGCTTTTATTGGCTATTTTATTCCCCTTCTTTATGAAGTAAACATCATAAGAAGAATGACTCAGCGGAACACTTAAAAGCAATTTCCAGCAGACCAAGATAAAGAGCAAGCTTGTAAAAACCAAAGTCCAGAAAGACTCTTGAATGTAGCTGGCTTTGGCTCCAGTGGCCAAATACAAACCCGGATCAGTTGTAATTCGCAGCAAGTAAGGAAAATATTAATGACAAAAAGAGTGACAAAAAATACACAGTGCCCTATTTGGGTTAATAATTTTTTGCATGTATACAAGGCGTTGTACAAGGCAATCCAGAGTGGACTGCAGCACTCAGATCTGGCTTCATGGCAACAAATGCTTCAGCAGCTATAGTACATCTCACTGGTACAGTAGGCCACAGTGCCAATAGCTAGCCTTAGCAGCAATTCTGTTTTTCTGCTGGAATGTCTCTTTCTTACTTGCGAAAACAGTGCTGGCGTTTAGTGGCATCAGGAATACCTAGCTATTATGACAGAAGTTCCTGCTGTGCCTTCCTTTCTAGAAGAAAGGAGGAAGATGTTTTACACACTTTCCATGTACTTCGGAATTTGTGCTTTATATTGTCTCTGAATCCCCTGAGAGAGTGTTTACATTGATATTTTTACATTCTTACATTTGTCCAGAAGGCAAACCGGATCCTGGGCTGCATCAGGAGAAAGTGTGACCAGTAGGTCACGGGAGGTGATTCTTCCCCTGTACTCCACATTGCTGAGACCCCACCTGGAGCACTGCATGCAGTTCTGGAGCCCTTATTACAAGAAGGATGTGGATGTGCTGGAGCTAGTCCAGAGGAGGGCCACAAGCATGAGCAGAGGACTGGAGCACCTCTCCCATGAGGCCAGGCTGAGTGAGTTGGGGCTGTTCAGTCTTGAGAAGAGGAAGCTCCCAGGTGGCCTTATTGTGGCCTTCCAGGATCTGAAGTGGGCTACAAAACAGCTGGGGAGGGGCTTTTTAGGATCTCAGGTAGAGACAGGACTAGGGGGAATGGAGCAAAGCTGGAGATGGGGAGACTTAGACTTGATGTGAGGAGGAAGTTCTTCACCATGAGAGATGGTTGGGGGCTGGATGAGGCTCTGGCCACCCTGCTCTAGGATGGGGTGTCCCTGCCCATGGCAGGGGGGTTGGAACTGGATGATCTTGTGTTCCCTTCCAATCCTGACCAATTCTATAACTTCTTCCCAGGGAGGGTGATGGGACACTGGAGGTGGCTGCCTGGGGGGTTTGTGGAGTCATCTCCTCTGGAGACGTTTGAAACCCTCATGGACCTGGTCTGGATGATCCTGCTGTGACAGGGGAATTGGACTGGATGATCCTTTCAGGTTACTTCCTATCCCTAATGTTCTGTTCTGTGACTTGGTCTGGGTGCCCTGTTGTGGCAGGGGGATTGGACTGGATGATTTTTCAAGGTCCCTTCCAATCCCTAATGATTCTATGACATCCAAGTGTGCCTTCCAAACAATAAGTCTGAGGTGATAGGATGATATAAACTGCTGGATGAAGTTTATTGTACTATTGCCTGAAAATTCTTGTCATATTGACCAAACCACTGTACTTAAGTCCAGCAAAATATTGGCCATTTTATAAAGCAGCTATAATCTGCAGGCATGACTGACTATTAAAACCTCTTACTCTATTATCTACTAAACAAACACATTAGTAGCAACATATCCAGGAGGAAGAGTGCAATTGATGCAATTAATGGTTTTGCTTAGCCATCATAAAGTAATTTTTCATACCCTTCCCTCCACCTCTAAGAAGATAAAGGTACTTTAGGTTCTTTGTCAATGAACATATTCACTCTGTTCTTCCCCCGGACATTTGTGAAGTTAAAGTCAAATGTGACAGGACCCTGAACAACAGTAAAAGAGCTAATTGATCAGGAAACAAATGGATCATAAGTGGAATGTTGATCCATCTAGTAGTTGTAAAACTAACTGTTCACACAGACTGGAACTGAAC
The DNA here is from genome assembly GCA_013397515.1 of Upupa epops. NCBI lineage: Eukaryota > Metazoa > Chordata > Aves > Bucerotiformes > Upupidae > Upupa > Upupa epops. The sequence continues at coordinate 342,871 of VZRI01012738.1, read as the reverse complement.
TAAATGACTGGTCTTCCCCTCACTTTAGCTTCCACTAACTTTGACTCCAAACACCTTAAAGTCAGTTATTTAGACAATGCTTATCATCAGCTATAGTGCACTTCCATATGGTATCCTTCAGACAATTTTCCTTAATGGCTGGTAACGTTAATTAAATAGCAAACTGAAAATGAGATTACATCTGTAACTGGAAGAATATTTCAGCTACAATGATTAGTCTTTTCCTGCTCATGAATGGTTTGAACACCACGTGTGTCTTGTTCAGGAATACTTGTCACACTGTTATACCGATAATTGCCATCTTAGCGATGGAATAGTTAATTACAGCTGTCATGTAGTAGATTCCTAATACTTATGGCCTTATTTCTGGTAAAAAAATCTCTGGATCATAATTTGTACTAAAAAGGTATTTATCTTTTACTGAAAGTCTCAAATAAATAAATATCACCATCTGAAGCACATTTGATCTGAAAAGTCTTAATAACATTTGTGTTTATGCAAAGACGTTACCAAAATCATCGGTGTGCAATACAATATGGGCAGGACATTTTGTTCATTATCTGTTGGTCCCTGCAGATGTGACAGCTGAGGCATTGTTTTCGCTCATCTGGGACGAGAATATTTTTCAAATACTTTAGGGAATAGGAAACTGTCCAAAGAGAGTCGTTCTGTAACACAATTAAGCCTATGTGATCTAAAAACATTAAAATTATTCTACAAAATATTAACTATAGTTCAATCCCTTAAGTATTCTAGAGACTCTGAGCAAATTTAAGTAGATTCATAGCATGGAGAATAAATTGGAGCAGTTTCATGTTTTGCTTGGATTCTTTCTTTGACTTCAAACAATTTATCCAGCATTTCTTAAATACACAACTGTTCTATCATTTCCAAAACCTATTTTGAATAAATCTATGTGACCCAACCTCTTAGAAATCTTTCAGTAGCAACTTTGATTAACATCAAGGAGTAGCTTTATGTTCCAACAGAGAAGACATTATTTAAATACATCAGTAAAGCTGCTGGAAAGAATTCTTGATGCTACCTAAGGCCACCTGAACACACATTCACCATGACAATATGAGGAAGGAACAGACAGTACGTCAGACTCACCAATCTATCCATTCTGTATATACCATTTTTTTAGAAGAGGTTCTGAAAATCAGTTCTTTCCCTGTTCAGAAATTCCCACACACCCATCCATTTCCACTCTTTTTCTTTCCCCTTTACTTCATCACGTGAAACAAGGAAAGAAATATAGAATGGCAATACTTTGCAAATAATGATCAAATTTAAAAATTCTTACACAACAAATACCGGATAGTTAAGTCTCTCTCCAGAAAGGTGGAGATCACAGAATCATAGAATCATTAGGGGTCAGAAGGGACCTGAAAAGATCATCCAGTCCAATCCCGTTGCCACAGCAGGATCACCTAGACCAAGTCACACAGGAACACATTCAGGCGGGTCTGGAATGTCTCCAGAGAAGGAGACTCCACAACACCCCTGGGCAGCCTGTTCCAATGCTCTGTTAACCTCCCTGGCCAGAAGTTTCTTCTGATATTTATATGGAACCTCCTATGCTCCAGCTTGCACCCATTGCCTTTTGTTCTATCACTAGCTGATCTCAGATTAGGTTTTTTAACCAATGATTGTTACGGCTCCTCACTTCTTCAGATCTCTTTAATCATTGGTTTTCTCACTTAAAGAAGTTTACAACAACAAACAGGAAAATTACCTATNCACTAACAGGCTCAAACATTCTTTGAAACAAATGCCTTTTTTCCCCCAAATTGAGTAAGTTGTTTCATTGTCTGTAGATTCATAAGTGGATTTGTTAAACCCTCCCTTTATGACTTGCACTTTAGATAAATTTTCTTCTTTAAAAGATGGGAAGGATAGGGTAGGAGAGCAAATTTAAATCAGGGCATTATTCACTGTCTGATATATTGGGATGNTTTATGACTTGCACTTTAGATAAAATTTCTTCTTTAAAAGATGGAAAGGGTAGGGTCGGAGGTGTAGGGTCCCACTACACCTGTCACAGAGAGCAAATTTACATCAGGGCACTATTCACTGTCTATTGGGATACCCTCCAGCTGGTACTTGAAAAGCAGAGTATATACTTGGTTCTTAAGAGTCCAATCTTAAAGTCTTGATTGTCCAGTGGGGCTTATGTCACAAGCTAACCAATGTTAATACACATGCACTTCATTAATATTTGTAAAAGAAATGTAACTATAAATAGAGCAAAGCAAGACAACAGATTAAGTTAGCTCACCCATTTCAGCAATGAAATGAGAATAACATGAGAGCTATTTTCATGTTTTTCATGCATTTTCATATTTTCAATGAAAATGAATTAAAATAAAGATGGCATCAATGGAATTCTTGGCATTTATATGTCTAATCAAGCCAATATCAGCTTGTTACTCATTCCAAGTAGATAATTCTCAAGCTCACACTGGTATTCTTCTGCAATGTTGTTAAATTTGAATTGCTTTGAACCAGGCACTATGTTAAAGGTTATAATGGCTAAATTTCCTCTTGAGGAAATAGTGAGGAGGGGAAATACTCTCCCAAACTTACCCTCTTCCATACTAGTTTTTTGTCCCCATAAAATGTCAGATAATCTCTATGTCTTTTACTAAATTATTTGTTCTCAGAAACAATTATGAAAAAACATGGTGCTGAAGCACATTGATAACAATCTAACTAGAATGTTCCAGTTTGAAACCTAAAACCTCTCATATGTACTATAGCAAACATTTTCCAGCAGCAAACATTTCTATTCCTATGACCTACAGGAAAACCATGCCCTTTATTTATACATATGCCTACAATAGTCTACATTTTTTACCATTTCCTAAGTTTTGCTACCTTATCTTAATATTTTCTCTGACCTTCTTAAAAGCACTTCATAAAGTAAGAAGTATTTGTGAGATAACTTTCATTGTACTGACAGAAATTACTCAAGAGTTGGATACTTTACTGCTGTAGAATTCAAAAGCCCAGTATTGAAGTCAGAAGGAAGTTTTTCATGACAAGACACTGGAACAAGTTACCCAAGGAGGTTGTGCCCCCTCCCTGGAAGTGTTCAAGGTCAGATTAGATGAATCCTTGAGCACTCTGATCTAGTGGGGGTGTCCCTCCTCATGGGAGGGGGTTGGAACTAGATGATCTTTAAGGTCCCTTCCAACCTGAACCATTCTGTGAATCTATGAATTGAACTCTTCATTGTTCATTGCCTATTCCATAATGTGCTACATCCCTGAAGATTACAGTATTTTCATATCATGCCCTTCAATGTCATATTTCCTTTACTCCACTGGATATGGTCCTCCACTGTATCAAAACTAAAATCTGTGCAATGAGCTGGAAATGCAAATTAGTTGTTCTTACTTTAAAAGTGAATGTCAATATTTGTCAGGGAACCAGATAGTGTCAATATTTCTTCACAATAGACTAATCATCAAGCCAAGGATCTTAAAATGTAATTCTTCTATTAAAGAGGACGATGGAGGATAAGAAATTTCTTTCCAATTTACCCAAAATATTTCCCATTTTTATGATGGAGAATCCAGAGTCCACTTTGTGAATTCGGTGATTGTTTACTAAATTGCTTCTTAAAGCTGAGAAAACTGTCACAATGGTAGGGATGGCATATTATTGTCAATCTTTTATTCCATATTTAGAGCTTTTGCTATGCTAATAACTATCATTACTCATGAAATGCAGCAAACTGAGAAGATAAATTTGAAATTTGATATAATAATGGTTAATTAGATATTTTTCTTAAAAGATTTGATAAATAAATGGGGGAGGAGTGATTGTTTGATACAAGAGTTATACAATGTTTTGTAAAACTAGTGATCTGAAAGAATGGTTTATAATATTCACCAATTTTCTTAAAATCATATTCTGCTTCAACTGAGTGGGTTTTCTTGCCAGTAAGAAATCTTTTTAACTTCTAATTGTGCTGCAATTTTGTGCCATTTCTTCATTTCCATAGAAACCAGGAGAGAAAGTTAAGAATCTTTGGAATTAAGAGATTTAAAATAGTGTAAGAGCTGAACAGAACCTTGACCAAAAGACAAAAGATATATGATAAACAAACAGTAAGAGGACCTATACAAAACAGTAAATTTCTTCTGATACTGATCAGTACTTCTGGTACTGATTAGCATTTCAGATTCTGAATCCAGATTAATTTTAACTTCTCTGTCTTCAAGTTTCCATAAGACTAACAATTCTGAAAAAAATGAAGGGGTAAAAAAATCCCTGAAATAAAGTATTGTCTATGATTGTGACAAAATGGGATACAACGTTTGCCGTACAGATTTTCATTATATTAATATGTTGAAGTCCTCAGCTTTAAACACTGGTCCTGGACATGCGTGTTGCTAGTTTCACACACTGCATACTGCATAGAATATTTGGTTGCTATATTTTTATGAAGAATTTTTATACCAAAGGTCCCTTCCAACCTGAATTATGGTAATAATAAGTACCATTTATTATTTTTCTTCTTCATGGCTTTTTAAAGGAAAAGAGATAAAATGAACAAGTTAAAAGCAGTATGTGACACGTACTGCCCTTCAGCAATTACAATGGCATAGCAGGAATATTCTACAAGCTATTTTTGTTGCTAAGTTTTTAATTGTTGGCTTTATCTGCTGTTTATGATGTAGTTGAGAAGACAATGGATTTGCTATTTAGTTTAAATAATTTATTCTGTTAGCAGGTAATTCCATGCATCATGGCCTACTGGTTGCTTTCTTTTCCACCATCCCTTGAACTATTTGACACTGAATGCTTGATCCTTTTTTACTGTTTTTGACTGCACATAGCACTGTGCTCTTGGGTAATGTGAGCTCTTGAATACTCTCCTTATAAGGACATTGAAACTTCCTCTTTCTATAGCTTTGTGCTTTCTCTTTTTCAACACTAATAGTTTTATGTTTATAATACTAATATCTTTTGAGGTGAGTCATGAAGTGACAGATAAAGAGCTTTCTCTCATATCCATTAAAATTGCTGTCAAAATTCTAATTAACTTCAGTGTTCTGGGATTTGAACAAGCATTCAGGATGTCTGTGAAGGATTTGAGTAAATGCTTGAATTCCTGAGATTTTAATAGTCAGAATGATATTTTTTTAACACAGGTTTTCTGAAAGTTTCCTGTTCTGGTAACAGAACTACTGCATGGAAGTACTAATTCATTAATAATAATTTCTATTAAATGAATGTAAATTCTAGATCCAAACCTAAACATTTTCTTATCTGATTTTTTAATGTTTATTTTTTATATTTTATATTTTCATATTTCATTTAGATTTCTGGCATTAAACAAATGCTTTTAAGAAACTATAGCATTGCTAAATTTGATCTTATAAACAGCACTGAAGTTAAATCAAATGATCTGTGTCTAAATATATCTGTGTTAGCTCCACTGCATCTGTTCAGTAAGATAAATTAATAGTGAGACACCAAAAATCTTGGAACATGTACTAAAAGCTAATAGCGTTATAGATAAATCCTAGAGTTATAAAATGTAGTAAAGCCACAACGTCATGCTCTGACTCAGTAAAACCCGGGAATCAGAATTTCATTGCAGTTTATGGAAGATTCTACCCTTGACAGAACCCTCGTGTTAAGTTGCTTACAAAAAAGCCAATTTATTCCAGTCAATTCATGAAAGATTTATTGCTTTGTGATATCTTACCTTAAGGACTAGTTGAAAATATTTTTACTTTATGGTAAAAATTATACAAACCAGTTTTTATTTCTGAAATCTGTATAGTATCTGAAAGGAGATCTATTGTCCTTCTTTGTAGCTCATGGTTTATGAGGTAAAGCATGTTTAAAAAATTAATGATATCATGAAGTCACGTAGATAGCTCTCTATTTTTCCCTATTATTCTCTTAGAATCTTCTCAAAGTTGTGTCTTCTTCATAGCAAAAAATGATATAACATCTGTTGACAGAAAACTGCAGGCAGACAAATTCAAACACAAACTAAGGAATTACTTTTTAACATTGCAAATAATTTTGATTTAAAACAATTTCTTAGAGTCTCCAGTTTCTTATAGTTTCTCCAATGCTATAAATATTTTATTCGAAATGGTGTATTCTTCAGAAGTGCTCTGATTCAAAGCAAGAATTATCAAAAGCAGATTCTGGCCCATGTTATGTAGAGTATCAGAATGGATTCTCACAATGCTTCCAGGTATTCTTACAATTTGTCAACTTTAATTTTCTCCAGTACAAAATCCAATTGAATTTGCACCAGCACTGATACCAGAGCGTTATGGAGATGTTAAAGGAATAACATTAGTTTTGTTCCTTTTCTTCCATGCATGTTTCGTAATCGTGTCCACTAGAAAATACAATTCCATGCCAATATTGTTGCTATATTATTACTGTTACTTGTGTCTGTATTGCAGTTAACCACAGATCAAGAGCAGAGTCCTATTTTACTACACTCCTACCCTCTGCGAGATCAGCAGAAAATTACTGAATAAATGAGCAGCTTTGATTATTTCATTTCATCCCAGTCCCTTCTCTCAAATGATTGTGGTTGCTTCCTTTAGCATAGACAATTTTTTTCTCTCACCCCTATTTCTAGCACTTAAATAGAAAGCACATTGATTGGCAGCCTCAAATAAAAAGTAATTCTTTTCTGAAACAAACTACCAAGAAATAAAATACAGGACAAAATTGTAATATTGCAATAAAATCATCCATGTCAATACCAAATCCATATATTGGACTTAACAACCACAGAATGACTGCTATATATTAAATTTAGAGTTGAGTCTCTTCAGTCAGCATATACCTAAACCACTTTACTTCCGATTATGTTTCATTTTAAGAATTGTTATGGAGGATGACAGCTTCAATATTTACCTATCATCTGCAATAAGAAGTAAAACTGAGCTGGTCTGCTGGTTAGAAAACTGCTGTTTTAGACTGCTGTTAGTGTTCATGATGCAGTAATTGGCAAACACATTTATGCTGTCTCCTCTATATTTCAGCTGTGTCAAAAGACCTGAACTGTGACAAATATAATAAAAAGAGGCAGTTGCTGCAGAGGGAATCATACCTATTAAACTTTAGAGGTTATTTTGTTCATTTAACACAACACTTTACAGTTCCCACATGTATCTGGAAAATAGATTTTAAGCTCTCTAGGTTTTACTCATACTGGTTTACTTTGAATAAAGTTTCATCATCATAGTGCCCTGAAATTCATTTATTTCCTTTTTGAAACTTCCTGTTCAGCTTCTAGGGATTAAGAAGGATTTATGAAGTATGATATAAAAATACTAATATTTTTTGCTTTTCAACCGTGATCTTTGTTTCAAACATCTGACTAGTAGTCACATATTTCACTAACACTATTAGAGGTGAAAGGGGAAGAAAGGAGAAAATAACTTAGCCAAATGTCAGAATTAATAAGTATGCAAATGATTACTTGTCTTGCAGGAGCTCAGACTTGCACAAGTTATTTAAGGAGGGCATGATTACTTTCCTGATAATAATCAAAGTATGAAATTATGTCAGATTTGCCATTCTAATTGTATTGCTTTCAAGTATTCAAGAGTGGTAACAACTTTGTTCCAGAAGAGTACAAGTCTTCTCCAATAAAACTTTCATTCTGACTGTAAAATATAGAAAGTTGATCATGTTACATCCCCTTACATCTTTCTGTCTTCACCAAATTTATTGCTAGATTTAGCAGAATGTAATTAATTCCTTCACTTAGAGAACTGATTACCAAGTTCTCTTTTGCAAGTTCACCCTCAGTGCCAGCATTACCATCACAAATTGTTATGCTTATCATTGTCAAGAGCAACAGATAGCTCAGGCAGAACAACCATGCCAAAATTCACATGCTACATTGGATTGGAATGGTCACTGTCTGCAAAATGTTCAAGAAAACAATCTCCTTTTCCTTTGCAGTCAACAGCAGAAAAATGCCAATTCAGGACATTCATATAATTCTTCATGGGTATAAACTCTACAGAGCAGAACTCAGTTGAAACTGGGCTTACTGTGCTATAAGAAGAATATATCTGAACAGGGGAAGATCATGGTTTTCAAACCCACTCATTTCCTTTCATGATTCTCCATAGTGTACTTGAAAGAATATTTTAAGCTATATGAGGAACATGTGTCTGTGGAACTGTATAATAAACATGTTCTCAATATGAACCTAACACTGTTAGTTTCAGATAGATTGTCTTTTATTTTTCCTCAAAACATGCCATTGTATGAACTTCAAATAGTTACCAACAGTGTTCATTCAGTTTATTTCTGAGCAAGATATCCTAGGTTTAATAAGGATGAGAACAGAGGAACAGCGTTTTCAAAACATGTTTACAGAACCTCATTGGTTGGATGGTCACAGTATCACAGTATCACACTAATGATGAGGCTGGAAAAGATCTCAAGGATCATCCAGTCCAACCTAAAAACCAACCAATTAAACCTAAACATCTGACATCTAGATCATGCCACTCAGCACGTCATCCAGCCTAACCTTGAACACCTCCAGAGATGGTGACCAAAACACCTCCATGGGCAGCCCGTTNACATCTGTCCTAAACTGAGGGGCCTAAACTATCGTGACTGAACACGATACTCCAGGTGCGGTCTAACCAGTGCTGAATACAGGTGGAGGATAACCTCCCTGTCCCTGCTGGCCACACCATTCCTGATACGGGCCAGGATGCCATTAGCCCTCTTGGCCATCTGGGCACATTGCTGACTCATACTAAGGTCAGATCCAAAAAGTCATGTCTGGGGACACAGAACTCAATGGGGTCTTCAAAGGAAGATGAAACTGAGTCTGTTGCAGGAGGACAAGGTATAATGATTTTAAACTAAGACAGGTAGATTTAGACTAGATATAAGGGAGAAGTTATTCACCATGAGACTGGTAAGGCACTGGAACAGGTTGTCCAAAAAGTTCGTAAATGCCCGATCCCTGGAAACATTACAGGTCAGGTTGGACAGGCCAAACCAAACTGTTCTCTGATTCCATGAAAAATTACTCTATTCAAAGTGTGAACAAGTGTGAGTTTGCCAGACATTCTGACTGTGTATGCATAGCAAATGAGGTTGAAAATAGATTTTAAAGGTGCAAGAGAGGGATTTACTCATCCTTGAGAGAATACAAGATGCACTTCATTACAAAGGAGTGCCTGGTGAATGTCATGGCTTATGCTGTAAAGTCACAATGACATTACAGAAAACAAACAAAATTTTATGAATTGCCTGCAGACACTTCATTTATGGTTTTCTGACAAATTATCCTTAAATCTGTTTGACAAAAGATCCAAAACTGAGGATAAATCACTAACTGATTGAAAGAGCAGATGCTTGAGCAGAATAATGAATACCGGCCAGGAAAACATCAAAGAATCTCCTTTCTGAATGGATTTTCCATTCTTTGTAACAGAAGTTGTTTGTCACTCATTAACATAACAAATCAAGTGATATAAATGTGCATTTATTATCTTATTTATCTAATTAATAGTTTGTACTGTGTTATTTATCTAATTAATAATTTTTGCTATCAAATATAACTAACAACCCGTTTACTTCAGTTAAGCTAGACTCTTCTCACTATTTAAAATGGCATCAAAATTAATGACTGTAATGAGTGACTGGCACCGTGGTCCCTCTCACATCATGCTTCTTTCTCATGATAAATTGCAATACAGATCTGATAGGCTTTCCTGAATAATGCTGCAATGTTAGTCGTAGTGAATCTTCAATCTAGTAGAATAACAAGAGCAGTAGCTACAAATCATAGAATCACAAAATCATACAGTTATAGAATGTCTTGGATTGGAGAACACCCTAAGGATAATCTAGTCCCAACTTCCTTGCTCTGGGCAGGGACACCTATGTTGCTCAAAGCCCCATCCAATCTGATCTTTAACATATCCAATGATGAAAACTTCCCGAGACACCTTATTCCAGTATTTCAACACCCTCATAGGGAGTTTTCTAACCAAAATCTTCTTTCTTCCATTATCCCTCACCCTATAATCTCTTGCAAAATATCCCTCACCAGCCTTCCTGTAGGACTCTTTGAGCTATGGGAATGGCTTAGGACACTTCTAAGAAGAAACATCTCTTTTACACTAGGGCTCTGAATGACTATTCCAGCATTGAGTTAACTTATTTGTTGTATGGTTTGAATGGAAGCATCTTTAATATTATTTTATTTCTGAGCTTTTAAAAAGTACTCTAAATGCTACAATTAAGAGTTTTGCACATCCAGTGTAAAGAGTAGAAACCTAGATTTGATCTGTTACAAGCAGGAAAGTGTGAAATTCCAGAACAGGCAGGTTTGTACCCACGAGCAAAGCCACAGAGACATGCACAGAGTCCAACACAAGAGCAGGGGTCAGCACAAACTGTATACTGTCCAGAGGCCAATGTTTGCAAAGAGATGTGAAATAACTCACGGTGTTCGAGCTATACCCTGAGTTCAGTAAGGAGTGAATCATGAGGTTTAGGCAAGGATATATTTTAGTTTCTTCTTTGCAATGCTTTAGGTTGCACGCTGAAAACCATTGTTAATGAACACATTCTGTGATCTCTAGGGAATCAGTGACTATATTTTGTTCTATTTCTATAGCATGGTATTCAGAGCTGTAAATTTGGGCTGTAAACAATGCCACGTGACATAGCAACACAGCCTACATTTTTTGATCTATCAACTGATAATGCCTCTAAATTATAGATAATGGTAAAAGAACAGCTTTAAGAGTAGTCCTAATTACAATTTACACTTAGAAACAAAAGAATGAATAACTGTCTCTTTGTTTCTTAAAAGAAGTTAGTGGAGAAAATATACCCCCAGAAAAAGTATTTGTCCAAACAGGAGTTTAGATTTTAACTGAGACAAACAAGATCACTTCCTTCAGATTTGGAGTACCGTGTATTTCAATGGCAAGGCTAATTGAGAAATGTTGTAGTTGGAAAATTGCCAAAAGTTCAGGTGCTGATTGTGATGCTTTTGTGCTGAAAAAGCATTTTATTTTGAAACTGGGGGTACCTTTCCTAGCAGACTCCTGAGTCAGTGCAGTGTCCTGACCCTACAGGTGATTGGTAGACAGAGTCTGTAAAAGGGAATGTACTTTGTGTTTTCTGCCCTTCTTCTATATAGATATATATATCTATATATCTTATAAGACAGAGAGCTCATCTGGGCTGAGAACTAATTCCTGCCACCCCCTTGTCTGGGGGGGAGAGGGTGGGGGGGTGGTCAGCTATATCTACAGATGCAATCTTCTTTTTCTGAGAACCTGACGGTGGTTCTCAGAAAACGTGGAGAGAGCAGAACTCTTGGACTGTGGCCAGACCCAGCTCGTCCTGGCTCCTGGCAGCAGGCTGAAGCATGGAGCTGATGCTCCCACACACTGCTCCTGCAGTTTGATCACCTTTGAAGATACAAGAGGATGGGATGGTGAGCTCTTAACCCTTTCTCTCCCTCGGAGCCATAACCACAGGGGAGTAGGCGCTGAAGCAGTCCTATTTACCACAACAAGCGTGGCCCCATGTAACCAGCACCGTGTTGTCTCCACCAAAGACTGGCAGAAGATCTTGTATATTCTTCACTGAGAGACTGAGAGAAGCTTCTAATCTAAGAGGGAGAAAGAGAGATCATGAATACAAATCTCACAGTATCACAGTAATGATGAGGCTGGAAAAGACCTTAAAGATCATCCAGTCCAACCTGAAACCAAACAAGTAACATAAACATCTGACATCTAGATCATGCCACTCATCTCCTAAAGCTTTGGCAAACAGAAAGAGACTAGATATCTGTTGTATTCCTATCTGACATGCTGTTATGGTCTGAATATCAGAGAGTATCTGCTGGCCTTAGTCCCACTATGAAAAACTCCCGAGACAAGAGGAGTCAGAAGCAAGCCTGCAATGTTAGAGGCAGCTAGTACCTGCAAGAAAATCAGAAAAGGTCCTTTTCCACAAACAGCACAGTGTAAGAAGGTCTCAGAAGCCCTGCTGAGTTCAATGGCAGGAGGGGTTGGCTGAATTCCCCCTCTGGTTAAAGTGTTAGTGTACACCCTCTTTTCCCAGGGTTCTCAGCTGAAGCCAAAACCCAATGTGTTAGCTGTCTCTTATTTCTCTCAGAGTGTGTGTACAGGCATTGTGATACAGTTTCTGTTTTACCTTTTTGATTCTTTTACTTATCTGGGTATTTTTTTTCCTTTTCTTCTTGGTGATGGGTTCAATAAATTCTTTTCTTTTTAGCAAAGTTGCTTCATTGCCTGTTGAATTCTCACCAAGAGTTGGTTACTGTGCTTGAATTGCAGGTACCAACCCAAACTGATTTGGACCCTCACTCTAACTCATTACAAGAAATTAGGGATACACTTTCTATAATGACATTAGTACATTAATCAGGACCTTATGCTGTAGCTGGTTTTGTATCTTTAATGAAATGTTAGTATTCAGTTGTATGTCAGATACATTCTCATGCTGTTTAATTGCAATGAAGGAAAACAATTGCTACCTGACCCTCAAAATCAAAATCTCTTTCTAGTCCTCCGGTTCAGATCTAATTCTTGATATCTACAAGTGTCTAACAGAGTTACTACAGCCACCTAAATATATATGCTGAACACAAATGCATACTATGCTGTAAGAAATAAGGAAGTCATGAAGAGCCATCCTGTTAGTCAAAGTATTTCGTCTTTACCTGTGAACAAAGGAGATATCTAAGAAAAAATACAAGAATAGAGCAGGGATAAATGACACATCTTGGAGTTACCTGTGTTCATTACCAGCTCAGAGCTGATAATAAAATCAAATCAAGTCAAATGAAATCAAAGCCAACAAAGAAACCAACTCCATAAAATTAGCAGCCTTATTTGTTGAGTGTGTATGAGGCCCAACATTATCATGGTCTCTCACTTGGTAAAACTGGGGCAGGGAAACTAATTCCTGGGATTACTTCATAAATTCTTGTATTTCAGTGTCCTAATTTAGAAGCATATTGGATTTTTTTTGCCTGCAATTCATAACTGGTTTTCTGAACCCTCCCTCTATTGATTTTGTTTCCGTTTCCTCTTGATTTTCTATTCACACGAACACCTGTAGGTTAATGCTATTAACAGGTCAGTAAAATCCATAAAACTATGTGGATGACCTTGATAGCTGTTTTTATGAGCGTCAGTTAAAAGGGTAGAATGTTTGTTATAAACTAACCATCTGGATTCATTCCTATGTGACCTGCCCTAGGTTCTATGGTCCTGTTCAAGCAGGGGGGTTGAACTCAATTACCCCGAGAGGTCCCTTCCAACCTCTAATGATCTGTGGTGTATCTGTGTAACTGTCAGTAGAAAATTGCTGGAATAGTATGTTCTCAGAGAGGATAGATATGGGACTTAAGAGTCAGTACAAATTGGTCTTGTTAAAGAAGAGCAAGGCTAACTATGAAGTAAGAAACTCCGAACCTCAGGTTCAAGTATTGGTTACAAGTGAGGGAAACCATCAGAGTCTACCAGAGGACCCTCACCCACCATGAAGGCATGTGCAAAGGACATTTGCATATATTAATGAGTTACAGGAAGTCATATGAATATGTTAATCATTTTATGAACAATAACTGATTATATATGTCCTGTCTACTTATAAACTCAGAAGATAGACGTGAGCAGAATGCACATGAGGAGGAGTGATTCCTATGTGCCTGGTGACAATAAAGAATGATTGCTTTCTAAACTCTAACCAGGAATCTTAGAGTTATTTGACAGGTTTATGATACCAACCTCACTACTTACTTTCCAGGTGAGAAAATAAAAGCTACAATAGGAAAGTTACCCTCTTACTCCATTCTCCATGTTCCTCTCCATTCACCATGTTCCCAGGGCAACATGACTGCTGTGCCATGGAGTGCCATGGAGAAGGGATATCTATCCATTTTTATAGTTATGTCATGGAACCTGGTTGGTTCCCTGTGCTCTTGTGTCATGTCAGGGATCAGGCATTATTAACCCATGACGAAGTGGAATGGTTTCATTATAGCACAGTCCTTTTCTTCTAGTTAGCAGCAGAAAGACTTCATCAGGGACATAGCACTTGAGGAAAGTTATAGCCCAGTAAACAAGTTTGTGTTCATACAAGAGGTCAGGGAACAACAGTGTTCAGAGAATTATTTCAAGCCAAGAAAACACGATGAGAAGTGGGTTCTTGTAGTTACTCACTAAGCAGCTGAGAGGATGTATCTTTACACATGTGAAGTAGCATAAAGGTTAGATATACTGCATTCCATGTGCATTTATAGACTTGATACCGCAAAAAGGATGTGTTGTCCCTAAGTAGGAGGGAAACTAAAAAATGTAAAACACAAGGAATATTTGATTAAACTTCCTATTTCATACCGCCTGCAGACTTTCCTTTTTGTGGTAGAAGATAAATACAGGTGACATTGACTGTTCTCACACTCATTGCAGGCATCTCTCACATGGTATCCATGTACTAGGAGAGCTGGCAAAATCTGAAATGGTCATCCCATCCTTTTTTTCCTTTTCCCATTCTTCTGGAAGTCTTCTGTAAGTTCTTGGAAGTAACAAATGACAGCTATGAGAATTTCTTCCCTAACTAGCCTGGAATGAAATAATCCAGAGTGAAAACTAGCTATTGAAATCTCCATTCTACTCTTTTCTTGCTCTACTAGGATTTACATAAATATGAGGAGGTAATAAGGGAAAAGAAAAGGGAATTAAAAGAGGAGAAAGAAAAGAGGAAAGGGAAGGGAAGGGAAGGGAAGGGAAGGGAAGGGAAGGAACTAGGAAAAGGGAAATGGGAAATGAAAAATGGAAAATGGGAAATGGGAAAAAAAAAATTCCTTTAACTCAATTTTTCACAGTGCTGGAACAAAGGATATCTGAAAGTTCCACCTAGCTGTGATTCATTTATAGATCTAGAAAACCACAGATATTCAGTAAGATAATTCTAATATAGTTCTTGGAAAAACTGGGACATAATTATATGGGACCTACTTAGCAGATTATTATTTTTGTATAAAGTGGATGATATCTCCCACTAAAGTGTAAAAAATACTTCAAAAATAAAAGAACAAAGAGGATACAGATAATCTAGATCAATTATGGTGACATTTTGGAACTAGATGAGGAAAGTAAAAATAAAAATCCATTGTCATCTAATGTGGTCAAAAAAGTACAAAACTAAAAGTTTCGGTGCACCACAGGGAATTCTTTCCTACAGCTACAGCATGCGTTGTAGCTCATCTATGAGGACATAAGTGGTATAAGCACTGCAGGAGAGAAAATTCACCTAAATGTTCAAAAGAGGGGAAAAAATCACCTATTTTTAAATCGTGCTAATTATTTTCCTGCTGGTTTCTCTCTTGCTACCTTCAATATATGTTGTACCTCTGAATCCCAACTAAAATTAATACCAGTTACATTACTTCATCTAGTGTTTCCTTTGTGTACTTTACTTGTGTGTCAGGTTTCACATTGCACATGCACAAATCTGTATTGATTACATGAAATCTCCAGAAACTACTCAGAACAGACTTTAGATCAAGATTGATTTACGGGACTTGTAAGAGAAGTTTTAGCAAGAAACACCCACTTACGTAATTTTTGAAATTGAACCAAGAAAATCTCACCAGTATCATTAGAATTTTATCTGGTGCCTGATCTCTGCAACCAATTTAATCTCAGAGTATAAATCTAATGGAGCTAAATAAATGGAATTTTGAGTGAATTGCTTTGTATTTTAATCATCACTTACTATTGAAATGGTTAATGAAAAGTCAATTCCTCAAGGAGAAACTCAGTTCCATGCACGACTTCGTTGCACTTTCATTTTTTCTCACATACCAGAAATAAGACTGCTCTGCAAGTAGTCTGTTAATCACCAAAACCTAAACTTTAATCCTGTTAACCTACTTCCAGTGTTTGAAGCCTGTTAAGTTATGTTAATGTCATAGCAAAAAAAAAGCAAACCCAAACCTTTTTGCACTCTCACAAATGTTTTACTCCACAGAGAACTACTCCTTGCTCTCAGAAAATACAGTGTATTTGCAGAACAGAAAATTGCTTTCATTTGTGTGTTTCCAGTACAGCTAAGCTTTCCCTACCCACCCACCTCTTGATTTCTTTTTCTTTTCTCCCTTTCAACTTTCAACAGGCTACCTTCCAAGAATCTGCTAACAAGTGCTAACCAAAATCAAGATCACTCCTGAAAATGAAGCACGTAGAACAGTCCTTAAAATCAGTTTCTATTGTAACTTCAACTCATCTTTAGCAATTCAGACTACTGCAAATAAATGTAATCAGTTTATATAAGCAGAACACTTTCAGTAGCAGGCATTATGCTTTCAGTACAACTGTCAGGGATGTGAAGTGTTTTTCATGTTTAAGTTTATAAAGTTGTTTAATAATTTCTATTCATGAGTATTCAAATAGGACAGGCCATATGGGACACAGAACTTGGGTGATGGGTGTTCGTGAAATTTAAATTTGTTCTTCAGCTTTAAAAATTCCCCCTCTCTGCACGTTATTAATTTACTTAGAATTTGTTCCTTTTTTTTTTCTAAGTAACTTGGCTGGCCATAACTCACTTGGTAGCGAGACGAAGAGCCTTTCTTTGCGCCTCATACTAGCATATGCCACAGTAGGCAATAGTGCATTCTAGACATAAATTCATGATTTCCATAGTAATGAAGACTTGGAGTGTTCAGAACAGACCCCATCAAATTCTGTAGAGTTTTTTCTTTCATAAATATTTTAGTATATTTTGTCTTACTTTGAAACATAGGAAATTAAAATCCTTAATCATTTCCTAGAGCACTACATTATGAATGGCATCACTGTACATTTTACAACTCACTGCCTCAGTGCTTTTTCAAAAGCTTATAGCATATAAATTGTTGCTACATACTGATTATGGAGAGCATTAATGTCTGATGCTGTTGATATTATTCTTATTATTGTTCTTTTTTTCTGTACATACAAGTCAGAATGATAGGAAAGTTATATTATGATGCATTTTTTTGGCATAGTAAATAGAAGAAAGCCAAATCTATTATGAGGCTATGACAACAGTCTTCAGCTGAAATTGATGCTCTTCAGATAAATAAATTTAGTTTGGTTTTGTTCTGTTTTCAGAAGAATGCATCTGTATAAATATACTAAGATGGATTATACGGACATTTGAGGTATGTTCACCAAGGCCACTAACTGAGCCTCACTTCTAATCTTTTCCACAGCAGAACTCTCCTCAAGTCACTAGCTTAGTCATCTAATAATCATGTTGTATCAATCAAGAATTATCATGTGCCTCTGAAGGATTGCCATCATAACCAAATTAAAAATTTAGATACTTAGAATAATATAATCATAGAATGATTTGAGTTGGAAGACATCTAGCTTATCCATGACATCCTGCTATCAGCAGGGACATCTTTCACTAGACCTGTCCCACCCAATCTGACTTTGGATGGGACACTTCCAACAATGGGGCTCTCTGGAAAACTTGTTCTAGTGTACCATCACCTTAATCATAAAATATTTCTCTTTTACATTAAATCTAAATCTACCATCATTCACTTTAAAAGCATTGATCCTTGTCCTGTCACTACTGACCCTTTTAAAATCTCTCTCTCCATCTTTCTTATAAGGCTCCTTTATCTATTGAGCAACCACAATAAGCTGTCCCCATATCCTTCTCTTGTCCAGGCTAAACAACCACAACAGTCTTAGCCTGTCTTCAAAGAAGAGGTGTTCCAGTCCCCTCACCATTTTAGTGGTTCTCCTCTGGACTCACTCCAACATAGTCCATGGCTTTTATGTACTAGAATCCTAGAACTGGATGCAGTACTCCAAGTCAGGCCTCACTTGGTAGGAAAGAGAAAAAGAGTCATGCCACTCAACCATGCTTCTTTTTATGCAGCCCAATATATAACTGAATCTTTGGGCTCCAAGTCTATGTCTATTTATCTACAAGTAACACCGAGTTCTTCTCAAATACTTCTGTATTGGGTTTGGCTGACATGGGGTTGATTGTCCCTATGGCATCCCATAATGTTGTGTTTTGTAGTAGTAGATAGAAGGGTGCTGACCAAAGGAAAAGGACCAAAGGGTTATTCTATACCATATACCATTCGTCCAAATATAAATGAGAGGAGAAAGAAGGAAGCAGAGGGAATTCATTGATGGAGTTTTTCCTCTCGAGCAACTGCTATGTGTGTTGAAACCCTGCTTCCTAGGAAGGAAGATGAACATCATTGGCTGATGGGAGGTAGAGAAGAATCTTTATTGTTTGCCTTTCCTTCTTCTTTCAGCCTTTTCTGTTCTTGTCTTGGTCTGCTAGCCTATATTTTCCTCTAAAATATTCATCTAAGAAGTGGAAGAGATTGAGTGGCTTTGATGAGTATTCAGACAGGCCCAAACCACCATGACTTCATTTTACCTAGCTGTTGTAATCACAACGATGGACAATGTAATACATAATCAATTAATAACGTTTTCCAATGAAAAATGTGTTAATGAGCAGTGGCACCTGTGCCTATTTAACAGTAACAAAAATAGGGAAGTTTTTGCAGGAGTTGTACTTGCAAGTTTCAGAATAGAAATAACATTACTCATGAATATCAGGGCATTTCACTACATGATAGAACTTCACATTCTAGCCACACACCAGTAACTTTGAAATCGTGTTTTTGGCTAGTACATGAAAAAAAAATGAGCTACAGAATTCCTTTTCATTTTGTTTTGGGAAAGGCCATGGCACACTCAGTGCTAGTCAAGTGGTCTTGCTATTCAGTGGATTCAAAGAGTGGTGATGTGGCATTGGAGAGAAAGACATCTGGCACAGCTTGTGGAAAGTCTCTATTGGAAACTCGAAAAAAGAAAAAGAAGGTCTGTGTAATCCACGGGAGAGCTAATCTACTTTTTGTGTGTAGTTACTTTTTGTTTCTTAGCCAGCTTTCCTATTTCTGTTCTTATGCTTCTGACAAGATCTTGTAAAACTCGAGCATTCTATGGAAAACTTGACACGGGTCTTGCTAAAAGTCATTCCTTCCAAGGCTGCACAAATCTGCAGAACTTGTTTTGTACCTTAGTACTTAATAGAAGGAATCCTTCTTAATTATTTTTAATTGACAAACCTCAGTAACCTCTTGCAAGAAATATTCCATCCACAAGCGCTCTGAGGTTTGGTTGTAATTGGAACTAGCTGCTGTGTTTCCACATCATCGTATCTTTTGAAAACCAAATCCTTACAATGGTGTGCATGAAGAAGTTAGACACTGGGTTGTGAGCTTTCAGCGAGCAGTAGCTGCAGGACAGAAGCATATTGCTGATGGAATCAACATATAAATTACAAAGACAAATCTAGTTGTTTTACTCTTGTTGAATATTCCTTGCTAAAATTACTTGGTGGACTGCAGAACAATAGAAAAGTAGCTCTATGTAGAGATACATCATCTGTAACAAAATAACTACACGTTAACTAATTTCACTGTAATTAAGGGATATAGAAGCTTCTTCAGACTTTAAGTTCACAATAAATTGATAAAAATGATCACTGCTGGTAAAGTTCTCAGTGTATTAAAGAGGTTATCCTATGCATAGCCATTAATCTGGACTCCTTTGCAAAATAATTTAAATAATTATATTACATGTTTGCTTTCTCGTACTGTTTTTTTTTCCTCTTTATTCCTTTCCCTGTTTTGTTTTCTTCTCCTTTGCTATGTTAATTTGTGGTATGAGACACGTGTAACGAAACTGGAATAGCCAACAGTTGACTAATTTCAAAGAGATAGCCCCATCTAGTGTCACAGTGAGGCACCATTCTAAACCTGGATCTTCCACAAAGTAGAAGTAAGCGATTCTCAAAGAAAAATTAAATAAAACTTAAGTTATTGTCTCCTGCTGGAAGGAGTTGTTAGGAAATATACAGAAGTAATTGTATAAAGCATACACATTCCTCTTGAAGAAGCTGAGTTTGCATTATACTACACTTTGTCTGCAGTCAATTATAGGATCCGCTGATTCCAGCTGCTCTTACTATGAATAGTTGCATGCAATAATCTACTGGAGCAAAACACTCACCATCAATTCTGTAAACCACTGCATTCTTTTTAGTTTAGGAATGTTTTAGGACTCTGAATATATGTAGTGCAAAAAATTTCTCTAATGTGTCCAATGGGAACTCTGTTCAGCAGTAACACAGTCTGCAAAAGAAAACAGACATAGGAAACCTGAGTGGCAGAATTATAATTGATCAGTGTCAATCCACAGATGTTTTCAAGCTTGTTTTTGAGTTCTAAATTATAAATTAATTAATAGTAATTTGCTCACTTCACCCTAGATTTTGCTAGGTCATAGGATAGTGTGACAAAAAACTTTTACCAGTATAATTAATCATATTTCCCTGGCTCTAAAAGTAGTTATATGAAAATCAAATCACCCAAAGAGGAAATAACCAAAGCTGCAATGCATACATTCTGAACTATCTAACCTGAGATCTGTGATGAGGTATGCAAGGAAGCCACAGCAAAACCCGTATTATTTAACATCTTCATTAACTGTCTCAGAGAAGAGATGAACAACATTTTAATTATGTCTGCAAACAATATTAAACTAAAGAGAATGTGGAGCAGAACTGGGAACAGGTAAAGCTGCAAAGGGAACAAGAAAAGATAACAATATGAAAGAATTAAAAATGGGAGTAAGAGTAACCAAATTAGATTCAAAATGTTGAGTGGGAAATGTAAATGTGGGAGTCTACTCTTAAAATAACTAGGAAATAAAACCACTGACAGGCTTAGTGATAGCAATAACAGAAGATTTATTACAGACAAGTTTGCAAATGAGAACAGAGAAGTCCTGTCTTAGTCTCAGCTATACACAATGCACCAAGTTTTGTATGAGAAAGGGACTTCATTACTTTCACGAAGGTGTAATGAGCTCAAGGTAGGGCATTTAAGATTTGACCCTCCGCAGTAGAGGCAATGTCAGATGTTCTATGATACTGTTTACTGACATACAGACAAACACAAATCTATTGTTTCAAAACCCTGGATTTAAAGTGATCTAAAGGAAAGATGACAGAAAATGGGGACATTTTACTGACAACATACACCTGCTAATCATGAAGTTTTAATCATACTCAGTAGGAATCAGAACGGTCCTCGAAAGATCCTCCAGTCCAAGCCCCCTGCCACAGTAGAGTCACCTAGACCTAGTCACACAGGAACACATTCAGGTGGTTCTGGGATGTCTCCAGAGAAGGAGACTCCACAACCTCCCCTGGGCAGCCTGTTTCCCTCTGTTATCCTCACTGGGAAGAAGTTCCTTCTGGCATTGATATGGAACCTCCTCTGTTCCAGCTTGTATCCATTGCCCCTTGTCCTATCACCAGATCACCTTGAGAAGAGCCTGACTCCATCCTCCTGGCACTCACTCCTTACATATTTATAGTCATTAATGAGGTCACCCCTCAGCCTCCTCCAAGCTCAATACACCCAGCTTCCCCAGCCTTTCCTCATAAGGGAAGTGTTCTACNCCCCTAGATACCTTTCTCCTACACTGTTGTTTAATGGCCATGTAGCTGGAATTTCACAGTCAAAGTCAAAGTGTAGTGTTTATATTTCTTCACATGGTTTTAAGTTGAAGATACCAAAAGATACAGAATCCACTACTTCCTTCCCTGCATGTTTAGCAGTTACGACATTCATGATACATGCTCACACATATATATGTATATATGAATTCCTGAATTTATTTCTCTCCTTTTAGATCTGAGACAATGACAATATGCTGTGATGCTCATGCAGGCTGCTCTAACTTTCATGTTTTCTTCTGAAAACCACACTATTCAATGCAACCTTGTCACTCTGCTAGTTTCTCTTTGATATATTTAATTATAAGAACTGATCTAATCAGTGTAGTATCTGTAATGTTTGAGTTTCTGATTTGTTTTTGCTGTAGTTTTGGTTTTACTTTCCTATCAAATCACTTTAATGAATCTTGGTGGTCATTTTTCAATGTTCTGTTAAAGATCTAAGAAGCTTTTGCTCATAATTATGATGGTAAAAATGAACTCAAAATAAACAAAATATTGTAAAAGCAGTGGAGTCAATGTGAGTTATGTGAATCCAATTGCATGCTAATATGTTTAAGAAAGAACTATCCTTTGCATCAGAGTCCTTCGGGATAGCTCTGACAACATCTGTTGTTTCTTTCTCTTCTGGGAAAATGTACAGTATCATAGAATCATTAGTGATTGGAAGGGACCACAAAAGATCATTTAGTCCAATCCCCCTGCCACAGCAGGACTATCTAGACCAAGTCACAGACGAACACATCCAGATGGGTCTTGAACATCTCTAGAGAAGGAGGCTCCACAATCCCCCTGGGCAATCTGTTCCAATGCTCCATTACCCTCCCTGGGAAGAAGTTCCTTCTGATATTTCTATGGAACCTCCTCTGTTCCAGCTTTCACCCATTGCCTCTTGCCCTATCACTAGATGACACTGAGAAGAGCCTGGCTCCATCCTCCTGACCCCCACCAAAATGTAATTCTCCTTATTTGGGTCATGATTCAGTCAAAAAGATTTGTAGAATATTCAGAAGAACAGCTCTCTACCTACCTGGAAACTAATTGCAGATGGTACTGCCACAAGAAAACTCATTGTAATGGACTCTACACGAGTTTTGTAATCAACTCCAACTTATTCATTACTGAATAGCGAAACTAATTTTATGCTTCTCAAATCACTCTGCTTTAATAAGAAGAAAAAGTGTAATGTAGTAATTTCAGATGTTATGTTTTACATATAGCAGTTATTACAGTCATTGTTCTCACTTTGAAAACCAAGCAATTCAGATTTGCAAGATTTCTATATAGAAAGTCTGTAGTGGTACAATTAACTGCTTGCAAAGTAGACTAAGACAATAAGTGTTTCAAAAACTTCTATCTATAAACTATACCTTTTTAATGTGGGTATTAACAAATGTCTAATTAAAGTGCTTGCTGGTTTTATGGCTTTCCAAAAGTTATGTCCTTTTTTTTTGCCTTCTTGTCTGTTAGGTGCCTGAACAACACTTTACTGTTAATGGTGTTTCAGGAAAAAATGCCGAAGGATCTGTACTTTATGAAAATCTTACACAAGAATGCATAAGAATGCATGCTAGAATGCATGAAGAAAATAAGAATGCACAAAGAAAAAATGTCAAAAAGAAAAGAAACCCAAAGGAAACCTTAAAAAGGTAATTTCAGCCCTGACAGGCTCAGTTAAGTTTTATTAGGAATGAATAATTAGGAAAATTAGGAATTAGATTTTCTTGTTCTTGGATTGTATCAGTCAAAGCTCCAATTTTCTGAAATATCTAACTAAAGGAATAATTTCATGCATATTGACATTACAGCATCCTAAATAAACCAAGATGCAGAATCAGGATGTCAGTGCAGAGCACTAATGGGAATGAAATGCACGGGTGGTAAATACTAGTGGTACACAAGTGAAGGAAGAAACGTGGGATTTTGATGAAATGATTCCTACTAGAGGAATTTTTCAGATCTCATAAAAAAAATGCTTGGTTACAGATTTCCAACATCTCTGTTGTATGGATGGTACAGTAAGCTCTCAAAAGCATAAGCTCTCAAAAAAGTATGACAAAGAAGAAAGATGCCTGTCTGGCAACCAACTCAGGTCGAGGCCATTATTTACAGATATAGAATGGCCACCTAGTCATTGCCAACTGTTCAAAGGCACAGGAATATCAAAGATGTTTTGAGATTTTCAATCTTTTGAGTCTCTGAGATTCTGTTCTTTGAGGATGGATGATCTGGGGAAGTTATACTGGTTTTCATAAACAAGCCAGTGCACAGTATCATTGATTCTATGATTGTTTGTGCAGTAACAGCAACCTTGCTTTAGTTTGCCACTTTATGCAAGTGAAGCAATCTGTAGGGAGATCTCTTGCTTACATCTTCATTCATTTGCAGCTGAACACTTTCAGGCAAAAACATGTAGAAAATTTGTCAACTACTTCTGTGTTTATATAATGTCTACTAATGTAGATTTTGTGAACTGGACTTCATCATTTGAAAAATAACTCAAGAAAGAAAGGAAGGAAGAAAGGAAGAAAAAGAAAGAAAGAAAGAAAGAAAGAGAGAAAGAGAGAAAGAGAGAAAGAGAGAAAGAGAGAAAGAGAGAAAGAGAGAAAGAGAGAAAGAGAGAAAGAGAGAAAGAGAGAAAGAGAGAAAGAGAGAAAGAGAGAAAGAGAGAAAGAGAGAAAGAGAGAAAGAGAGAAAGAGAGAAAGAGAGAAAGAGAGAAAGAGAGAAAGAGAGAAAGAGAGAAAGAGAGAAAGAGAGAAAGAGAGAAAGAGAGAAAGAGAGAAAGAGAGAAAGAGAGAAAGAGAGAAAGAGAGAAAGAGAGAAAGAGAGAAAGAGAGAAAGAGAGAAAGAGAGAAAGAGAGAAAGAGAGAAAGAGAGAAAGAAAGAAAGAAAGAAAGAAAAGAAAAGAAAGAAAGAAAGAAAAAGTTATGAATGTTTTTCCTAGATAGTGACTGTAGAAACAGAAGGATCCTGGCTTGTTGCAAGAGTGATTGCACTTTATTAAAAATAAATAATTATGGACAAAAACGGAAGGAATACCCTTGCCTGCTGGTTTTAAAATAATCTGTCCATTTACAAAGTTTGATGAAGTGCTTGTAGCCAAATCCTATATCTGTATTTAAACTAAATGGGATGTCGTTTGCAGCAAAGGTGACAACACCTTTTACTGTGGTGGCTAGGGAGTTTCCTCAAAGACAGAAAGATGCACATTTACTTTGTAAGCTGAAGACTAAAACGAATCTTGTTTCTAGGATACTGGATGAATATTTTAACTGTTAACATTTGCAGAAAAAACAGAGAAACTGCTATATTCTTAGTCTCTTTTTTTTTTC
This sequence comes from Upupa epops, assembly GCA_013397515.1. Taxonomy (NCBI): domain Eukaryota; kingdom Metazoa; phylum Chordata; class Aves; order Bucerotiformes; family Upupidae; genus Upupa; species Upupa epops. The sequence continues at coordinate 317,890 of VZRI01012738.1, read as the reverse complement.
AGCCAGCATTGTTCAGTGAAGCTCAGTCAAATTAAAGGATTTCTTTAAGTGAAGGGGTTTTGAATGACAGAAGTCTTTATTAAAGTGCATATCCCTGTCTGTCTTTTGACTCAAACTATTTCTTGTCACTTCCTTGCCCACTTCTGGAGTCTATAGTTTCAGACTTCTTACAGTAAACAGAGACAATTAATCCTAATTCTTTGCCACAATCTCCTAAAGGTGAGAGCATTATGAAGTATCATAGAATTAAATAAATTATTTCTGGCAAGGATAACTGGTAGAAATTTTGAATTTGATATTTTCTTCACATGAATAATGATGCATGTCCACACTTTGCATATGTGAGTAACCTACACGATTTCTGGGCCTGATTTGAATGCAATAGAAATATTGCTGCTCCATGCCATGGCAGCTGCTGCAATGTATCATGGAATCATAGAATCATTAGGGATCAGAAGAGACCTTGAAAGATCATCTAGTCCAATCCTCCTGCCACAGCAGGGTCACCTAGACCAAGTTGCACAGGAACACATCCAGACAGGTCTTGAACATCTCCAAAGGAGACTCCACAAGCCCCCAGGCAGCCTGTTCCAATGCTCCGTTACCCTCACTGTGAAGAAGACCATGGAAGAGTGAGAGATCTGCACTATAGCTAACTCTGCTGTGCTGTGCTACACATAGAGTCTGTTGTGCTTCACAGGATCCTTGAAAACAGATCAATCTCAGCTAGCTCCTTGTTACAGACCACTGCCAGTGCTTGCAATTACAACTCCCTATGCACTCTCTATCTAAAAGTGAGAAAATAGCTTCTGGTTTAGACTGTGGAAATGCTACTTCCTTGAAAAAAGTTTGAAAGACAGAAAAAGGAGAATCTCTGCTATGGACATAGTTTGCACTGATTTGAAGTGGTCTTTTATGTCAATGTGTTTACCTGGTTTGGATACTAATCTACACAGCTCTATTCAGAACAGTAGTATCATAGGAATACTGGACAACTGACACAGGCAAACTTTACTATCCTTATGAGAGTATCATTTAAGGAAAAGCACTATGAGTTAGGACTATTTTTTCCTTTCTACACATTTTATTCATTTAGAAGTAAAGCAAAGAAATACAGTGATAAATGTTATTGATTATAATATATAATGAGTAAACAATAGTTTATATTGATAATTATTAGCACTCAATAAATTATTAATATACTGTAACATACAGTGATATCTTACTGAATAAATATATAATATAATTAAATATATAATGATTTTAAAGAAAGTGTGTGCTAGAGAAGACCCATAATGGAAACTGTCAAGGATATGATATTTCTATTACCCTGTACATTCCACAGAAAGATACTATTTTTATGTAGATTTTTAGAGTTGAGAGCAATTGGAATAAAGTGTTCCTATACCTGCATGGCCCACAAAGAGTATTTATTATTGTTCTGCATGTCTTTCCTGTTAGAATATCAAATAGTTCGCTAGAATTTTACTTGACTTCATACTGAACTCATAATATACAAATGGAAAAAATATCTGCTTTTGACATGCAAAGGTTTTGGAACAACTTCAAGTAAGTGCATATTTCTCTTAAGTGCCTACAAAAACAGTTAAAAGGTCAAATGTTGGAATTACTTAAGAAAAGGAAACAACTTAAGTAAGGGAAGTGTTATTAATAAGTGGGAAGGATAAGAACATACACACTTCTGTTCACAGTTTAAAGTTTCTTTTCAAGTGGCATTGCCAAGATTAAAGCTTTTAAATTAAATTGCTATTTGACAAAGACATCAATTAGTTTACTTAGTGGTTTTATGACTTAATTGATGACTAAGACAACAGCTTATTTAAAGATTGAGCTGTTTATATTGTAAAGTATAGTTTAGATTACTATTTTTTCATTCCATTGGGACTAACTTGTTGTGAAAGGGCAATTTACTGTAAGACTTTCCATTCATATTGTCTGTTGTATAACTCAGTCATGTGGATATCACACATCATTCTTTAAAGTACCTGGTTTCTTCTCCTTTTTACATCACTGAATGTTCCATGAAGTAAAATTTCCCAAAATATATTGACATCAAAAGACAGAATTAATTTCCTGCCTCTATAATGGCTCCTTTAAAAGTGTTGCTTAAATAAGATATACAGAAACACAGACAAACAGAACTTAACAACTCAAAACATCCTTTTTCAAGCAGTCATAGCTGCTCTCTGGTTTTCTCTTTACTTGCAGAAGACAGGTATCAAGGTGATGCTCATATGAACAAAGCAAACTTTTGGAAAGATATTTTATTCCGTACAGATGTATAGCTATATATTTTGTCCTCAATATTTGTAAGATAGGTTTTGCTCTTCATCTTCTGATGAACCAGCAGTTTGTAGATGAAGGTCAGAGATAACAAGGTACTTCAAGCTTATAGCCCATTTAGCTCAGCATCATTTGCTGCAATGACACTTCAGGAAGAGTGTAAGATTCTTTCTCCTTGAACTGCCACTTTGTAGCTATGACTGAAGTTCTCCGATCTAATGTCCAGCTTTTGGAAGAGCAGTTTTAAGTAATACCCTGGGCGATTCTATGAATTATAGCTGTGTCTCTCCACTATTCTGAGGGAATTTTCATCAAGCAGAGTCTGGCAAGTGAGTCAAATGGAAAGATATAGATATCTTCTCCTTAGAAGCAATAGATATCTTCTCCTTAGGTTAGCAATATCAGGAAGGTCACTCAAAGGGAAAGAAAGAATCATTTTCCTTCAGTTAATGGTTATCATGACTAGTTCACCACTCTGGCTTACTTCAAGGCATCATGAATAGTAGGAAGGAACTAGAAGGCGCCTACTTAGAGATTGTATGGATTTTGATTTTTATAAGATTTGGTTTGGAGTATGTCATGAACCTTCCTTGCAGGTATACTGAAGGATGGCTTAGATATTTCCAAAAATACAGATCAACCTCAAAGAGGTTCACAGATATACTATTTCAGCATAAAGAGCAAGATTTCATATTTCCTGCTGCCAATTGAGTAATGGTCCCATTTGTTTTCCAAGAATCAGGATTTAGCAAGAAAGGCCATTTATTTCAATTCTTTTTGCAATATAGACTCTTAATTTTATTAATTATTATTCACACCATTCTACGCTTCTTACTAACCTTACTTTGGATTATGTGTGTTTTTCTATCCCTATCTTCTCTATCCAACTACTTTTAAAAAAAGGAATGACTGATAGAAACAAGTAGGAGTAAACAAAAACTAAAGAGTGGTTCAGGTATCATAAAACTATTTCCTACTGTTTAGGTGAGTCTCTGTGACTTTTCTGTAAAATATAAAATTGTGCTGAACTACTCACTCTCTATACTCAGATTAACACATTGAGTTTGTCAATGGGAAGAATGCAACAGCAACACTTTTCTTTCCATAGCTACCATGTATTTGCCAAGATAAATCATCTGACATTTACAACTGAAAGCTGGGTGAGCATGGACATGTGAGTGATGATGACATTTTCACTCCAGTTCTATTCATGAAGACTCCAGTGAAATTTTAAGAAGCTGAACAGAACAATAAAGGGTCAAATGCTTAGTCCTTTGATTATTTTCTTAATTTCACAGAGTCACAGAATAATCCTGGTTGGAAAGGACCTCCTAGATCACTCAGTCCAACCATCCCAACACCAACAAAAAACCTAAATACCTGAGAGACTGAAAAACACAAACTAACCCCCTCTATGCTGCTACTCTAGCAGGGCACCATGGCTACAAGCTTCTTAAATACCTCCAGGTATGGTGACTCCACCACCAATCTGAGAAGGCTGTTCTCAACCCCTCTTTCTGTCAAAAATTTTTTCCTAATATCTAATCTAAACCTTTTCTGCCTCAACTTCAGACCATTGCCCCTGGTTCTGTCAGCAGTCACCAAGGAGAAGAAGCCAACAACTACCTCTCTACACCCTATCCTCACGTAGTTGTAGACGGCAGTGAGGTCCCATCTCAGCCTTCTCCAAACTAAATCTGCCCAGCTCCCTCAGCCTCACCTCATACCACTTTCTCTAATTTTAACTTCATTCTATTTAACTGAGTCCCTCAGGTAAACCTGGCAGACTTTCCAAGACTACTGGAGTGCTTTGGAACACAGACCTAAATACTTCTGAATAAATCCACCCATACGAAAGAAGATCTCTTTTTTGCACCTCCTGAAACATTCTTTGATTACCGAGGGTTGGCGGCATGAAAGAGATGCCAAGACATTTTTGTTGGGAATAACAGGGTATAATACCTTCAACAGCAAACCTTTTGTTTTTCACTAAGCCTATTCCCATTCTCAGGTGACAGGTGAAGAAATCACTGCCTTGCACATCTTTAATTTTTCATATAAAAACTTCTGTTCTGCAGATAAATGCTGCATTGTCTATCTAAATATAAAAAATGCAGCACATGCTGGTGCCAATAACTACATCAGACAGCAGAAATGTAAGCTGAATGCTGATAAACAAAAGGCTTAATTGAATACATTTACCTGAATCTTTACTGTGTTGAAGAAACACAAAATAGAGTGGATTTTCTTTCTAAACAGTGCCTCTACATTTACTGAGTTCATAGATTCATTATGGATCAGAAGGAACCTTGTAACATCATCTAGTCCAATCCTCCTGCCACAGCAGGATCACCTAGACCAAATGGCAGAGGAACACATCCAGGAGGGTCTGGAATGTCTCCAGAGAAGGAGATTCCACAACCCCCCTGGGCAGCCTGATCCAGTGCTCTGTTACCCTCACTGGGAGGGTAACATGTCCTTCTGACATTAATATGGAACCTCCTCTGTTCCAGCTTGCACCCATCGCCCCTTGNAGTAGAGGGGGAGAAGAACCTCCCTTGATCTGCTAACCAGCCCCCTTCTGATCCCCCCCAGGATGCTGTTGGCTCTCTTGACCACAAGAGCACATTGCTGGCTCATAGTCACCCTGCTGTGCACTAGGACGCCCAGGTCCCTTTCTCCTACACTGCTCTCCAACCTATACTGGTCAGTCCCTAACCTCTACTGGTACATGGGGTGTTCTTGCCCAGATGCAAGACTCTACACTGACCCTTGTTGTACCTCACTCAATTTCTCTCTGCCCTGCTCTTCTTCATAATCCCTTACAAATGAGCATTAGAAATCTTTTTTGGGATGAGGAAGATTCTTTCTTTTGTACAGAAGACTTTTATCAGGTTCAGGACTTTCATTTACTTTGTAGAGAGCCTTTCCATAGGTACAGTGAAGGTGTAATCCTACAAGAATCCTATGGCTCCAACATTTTGCCCTGTATGTTAATTTATGCAAGATGTGAGAAAATTGTTGTTATTGTTTCACACAAATCCAGAACAAAAACTGGATTATTTACATTTCCTTTGGATAAAGCACAGAACAGAAATGTTCTGATTTCTCAAATGAAGTAGCTGCTGTAGATTACCAATTGCTGTAGAGAAAGACACAGAACTGAGCCTTAGACCAAATCTGGCTGAAGATGTGAGTTTAAAACTAATATATGAGTCTATTTTGTGTTTGGTTACTGAAAAAAAATCCTGAATTGGTAAATAAATAAATACTGTTTCCAAAAATCAGAAGAAAATTTTCCCCAGGTCCAGGCAGAAACCCACCTGGACCGAGGCAGTCAGCACTTCTGTGCAGAAGAAACATGTTTTTGCAAGCTTTTGGGTTGTTTTTGTATTTACTTTGGGGAGTGTCTGTGTTGTTTTGTTTTTTTCCTTTGGGGAGTGTCTGTGGTGTTAGAGAATGAGGGAAGAATACAGTAGTGCTGCAGCTACTCTAGAAAAGAAGGAGGGAAGGGTCCACATGTACCAGCCCTCACTTTGGAACGTGATGAAAGAAGGTGAATGGAGGTGGTCTAAAGCCGAGAGACATCCAATATGGAACGGAGCCAGTAGTGCGAGGGTGCCAAGCTCTTAGAGAGAAGCCGTGATTTCAAGACACCGACTCTGGAAAGCGATTTGGTAGTAGGGCTGGAGGAAACACCCCACCACTAGTAAAGACAAGACTCAGGGCAAGAGCGGGGGTGGAGAGGAATGTTGTCCCCAAATTGGTGCTTGGAAGGGCTGTTTGACACCTATTCCCTGAGGGCATTTTCTGAGCTGGGACTTTTGAAAGGGCTCATTATTTCTCCCCCTTGTATTTGTATAGCAGCCAATTCGCTTTGTGTGCTGGGGAATGTAGTGCGAAACGGGGTCTCTGTTGTTAAAAATAAATGCCTTTCTTGTTCTTTTTTTTTGCCTGCAAATTCATAAGAGGGCAGTTAGGCATTCCCTCTCTTCTGCTTCAGTTTATTAGCACTTTTCTAATTAAGTCAATTATTCCCGAACTTGACCACCTTGTCACCGAGTGACATCATTGTGAGATGAATTTAACTCTCCTTACACTTCCAGCTATGGAAGAAATAGTACAGAGAAAGGTTAAAAACTAAACGAAGGGGAAACCTTCCAGGTAAAAAGTCCATTATTAGGACTATGACTTTGGAAGGGCTGTTACTATTTAATTCAGCCTTACTTATACATCCATGCTTTGCAGTGGGATGGACCTCATTCCTATATGGTGTGGCACTCCTGAGCATGCTGGTATGTGGGAGGACGCTTAATATTATCCTGGCTTCTGCTGGCCTCAAGTCATGCTAGGGCTCTAACTATTGCTCTTAGATTCATATATGGAGCAGAAATCCCCAGAGTGCCATTACATCGTCCACCAGTGAAGACAAACCACAGTTTTTTGTGAGCCTATACTAGGATAAATGTGTAATTAAACTCTTGTAATGAAGTCATATATCATGGTTAGCTCTGATGCATTGTCTGATTATATTCAAGGCACTGTTTTGTTATCCACCCTTACTAACAGAGTAGAGAATTTCCCAATCATTCTACAGCAATTGTCTTTTGCAGCACTGAAAACACCCATAGACTCAGTCCCCTGGACTGACCTCAGCACTCCATGTGTCTGGTCCAAGAGGCCTATCCAAGGCAGTTTTGCTTGAACTGTGTCACAAGAGTAGCTGGTTGCAATCTTCTTTTCTACTGATCTCAAATTACCATTTGGCTTTCCTGAACTGGCCTGGGACATTTCTTTAAGGTTACCCTGCCTTTGTCTGATGATGCTGTCCTGTAGTAGGACTTGTTGCCTCCAATGCCTTGCTCTGCTCCCCTGCATCCTGATCAGCCTCATTCTTGCAGCTACTGACAGTCCTAAGGCGAATGTGTTCATGTCTTGATGATCTCTACCAGTATGTGTTCATAATCACAAAAATAACCTTGAAATACGCAGCTATTTTGCTTATGCTAATAGGAAAAGATTGTGTAAGTAAATTCGGTATGTGCTTCCATGCTTCACTTACTGAAGGCATCAGTCTCTGTGTCTTCACCCTTAAATACCAACAATGCATTTTTAAGCTTTCAGTTTAAGAATGCAAATAGTCAAGCTGTGATGGTAGGGTTTTGTGTCTGACCTGAGAACAGGAAAAGATGCAGAGACTATTAACATATTATTATGCAGAGGCCTTCAGACTGTAGTAGGCTATTGAAAATTGGAAAGGTGGCAATGCTGTTCTCACTATTGCCTTTGTTTGGGTTCATACCACTGTCTTAGAGATCTTAGCTGGGTTTTTTTTAACTATTTAAAGACATTATATACCACTGCTGTGTCTTGGAACCAACCCTTGTGCCACTTGGGGCTTTGTTCAGTTTTACTAATATAAATTATTTGACAGATTTGCATGTGTCACCCAACTTTCTGCCAAATGTAATGTTTAGTGTATCCTGCTTGTCACTCGCTTCATTTTTAGCAGCGTTTAAGTTATTTGCAAGGAACAGTGCTGGAAAAGGAAACGGCTGAAGCATTGTACAGTCAGCTCGGAAGAGTGGGTAGCAGAGTTTATCTGTCTCCTCTACTTCCATACTTGGGTTTGTGGTACAAAGTGCAGAAGTAAAGGAGGAATTAAATTACAGCTGCAGAAAAACTAACATTTAAATTTGCCATAGTAAAAGTGTACACTTACTACATGCTCATTGCATACTGTATCTGACTTTGCTTTAGGTAAATTATGTGATAGAAAGCAGTAGAAGAAAAGGCTATTTAAATTAAGATCAAGGGATGGGGTTGTGGCTGGTGCTTTCTAATGTGGAGGCTTCCATAACATTTTGGCTTTTAGCTGTAACTTTGTAGGAGCTTAAACCATTACCTATATGCAGAGCTCCTTAGCTGACCCACACAGAAAAAAGACTTCGATTCATCTGGGTGATATCCCTGTATTAACTTTCTGTGACTTTTGTTGATATTGTCCCCCTTGTTTATCGCTGTGGATTTTTGTCCCTCTAAATGCCATTCCACAATACTGCCTCTGTTAGAGCTCACAGGAAAGCAAGACAGACCTGCTTGATGCATTGATGCCAAGGAAATGGTTTCCTTAGCAACAAAAACAAGGCAAAGCTCCTAGATTTTTTTTTCCTAGTCAATGTGACTATTCCCAGCTGTAGACAAAGAAAATGTAAAGAGATGGATCCATGAACTACTCTGTTACCCGATCCTCTTACATGTCCCAAAAAGCTGCATATCGATGTTATTAGTACAAATTTCCTTAGTTTTTTATTTTAAATAAGAATTCTCATGCCCAAAAATAACCTCTAAATTCATTTTCACCATCTTCCACACTGAAAAACTAAGAAAGCTGTAGCTCATACTAAATGCATACACACAACGCTGCATTCATTCTGTCCAAATCGCCATGAGAAAGAGACCCGCAAATAAGAGCAATTTTGTGCTTTATGGCAAAGAAATAATGCAGTTTCTAGTGCCACGCTGGTTTACAAATTTCAGCAGTAGTTATGATGGATGTTGTTTTTCTAAGGACAAAAAACCCTATTTGTTTTTGGTTTGGGAACTGGCTATCTTCTCAGTATTTGTGCGGGAGGAATTCACACCCCATTCCTTTCACAAAGGCCGCTTGTGACAGTTCTAAGACTTGAATATGTTTGTAAAAGGAGGAAAGTTAAAGCAGATGAAATTATATTTTTCAGAGAAACCCTAAGTGTTGTGCATAAAGCTAGTCATAATTTTGCTTCTTCAAATTCTTACTTACCATATGTGCTTTATAACAGGAAAATGATCCCTGTAAATGACATCTTGTAAATTCACTTACACAAAATGCCATTAAATTGTAGCTGCTTACTCTGTTGCCAAAGCTGAATTTGAGAGCTGTTGAAGAACAATGCTCATTTTCTCCTTCCCTCAAGCTCTGTCAACATAATATTTCCTCAACTCATTGTTGGGGTGTACCAGAGGGAAAGCAGCCTTGTTTCAAGGCAGCAGGTGGAACGCTTTTCCTTGTACACTGTGCTGATTGCATAATAGATGTGAAATGCAAAGATCATGCCTACATTTCCTATGAAGAATCTAATCCTCTGATAAAGAGGCTGGTCTGATATGGATACTCTAAAGTGCTGTGTTTTATGTGCTGTGATGTGGAACGCAGAGATGACGGTGTGATTTGACAAAATACCTTTGAAAAGGAAAAAAGAAAAGTACCATACAGATCTATTGGAATTCACATCCCACAAAAGCAATGTAATCTGGGAAGGGAACAGAAAAAAATGAAGGTATAAATTATACCCAGGACTAGTTTTTCTGCCTGCTTAAAATTCTCCACAAATTTAAATAAATTCAATAATTTTGACACTGCTGAGTTGGAAATTGAGCAGATTTAAAACGTGCTTTCGCAAATATGATCCTGAGGTCCTGTTTACTGCACCTGCTTGACACATAATTTTGTTAAGAGTTGCAATGGATATGTTCTACTAAGAAAGTAATTCCTGTGTTTTTTTCAAAGTAAACAATGACAATATATATCTAAATATTTCGATTTCAGTAGTGCTTGCAGAATTCCTTACTTTGGATTACAATTCTGCTGTCCCACACAACAAAAACTGGCTTGAAATGTTTATTTCATCCTCTGCAGAATCTAGCATTGAAAGTAGCTGTAAAATCCATGCACTTTCCTCTCACATTTTGAATAGGAATTAAATGCAATGTCTCAAGATATTTCTCAGGATATTAGCATTCCAGTTCAGATCAGTGTGCTCCTAAAGTGAATCTCTCGGTTGTTGCTGCATGCTGCACCTCAGGCTCACATCCTGAAGGATTCTCAGTGTGATTAGCAGATTCCTTCCATATTAAATTACATACCCTTCAGCACTACATCTTATGTGAAGCAATTGTTAAGTTTATAGTCTAGTAGTCTAGTGTTAGACTAGACCTAATCTGTAATAAACACAATTGAAACAGAATACACTACAGACCTACTCCTATTGTACTGGGTGCCTTGCTAATATACACACAATCTCAGTATAACGTTGTGAGAGGGTAAATATTGACTTTGCAATGGTAAAATCCATACATTGCTTCAAGGGATAAAGGAAAATATCACCGTATTTTATGGACACCATCAGACTGTATTGGATATAATGAGGAAAAAGGGAATCAAGCTACTCAATAATTGCGTAGAACACTATAATGGCTGTTCATTGGAGTCTGCAGTTTTGTATGTGAACTGTCATCAGTATTGAAAATCTAGTCCTAGACTCTAAAACCTATAAAACCAGTTTTAAATATGTCCATTAACCAGCATTTCTTATCAGTTTTAAACTTGTATCTGAATTTAATAGGAAGACATTATGCTCTACTTGTCTTAGGAAAACCTAAGAGCCCTGAAATCTTCAATAGGGTTGAGATCTACTAAGTAGGTGTAAAACACATCTGGAAGAGGTTATAAAAGAACAAAACAAAACAGGCAGAGAAAAGAGAACTGTCATAAACAATGATTCTAGTAAGGGGACAACAATCACCAATGAATCAGTGAATCAGTCCCTGGTCACATTAAAAGAATGTGTTAGGGAATGACTCTAAATCTGCAGAAAGGACATTAGAAGTGCAACGGCACTGCTTCTTACATAACTCTGTGTGATTCTGTAAGTGTCAGAGCTGCTAACTTGTATAAAAGTACAACTAAACCGTGTTTTGGTTGCCCAGAAATTCACTTGGTATAGTGGAGCAGTTCTCTGAGCCATTACTGTTACAGAACTCTGACAACTTTACATTTGCTGCCTCCCTTTTGAAGACACAAAAGAAATGTTAAGGAAAAGAAGTTATGCATTAACAATTATACTCTTTTGTTTATTTGCTGAGTAACTTACAAGCTTGGCAATTTCTCTGTTTTACAAAAGATTTTTGAGTTGAGGCTTCCCTTTTTGTAACTAAAACACATCTGAACAAAAGCACAGGCACATCCATCAAACAGCACATCTGGTGCAAACCTGATATCTCTGCGAGGCTAACCGTGTCTCCAGATGTTCAAAAATAACAGACAAATAGCCAAACATTTTTTATTCAGGCAAAGAACAATATATTTACAGAAAATTTAGACATGGAATAACCCTTTATAACCCAACTACAGATTAGATTCCATGACAAACATCATACACAAGTTTGTTGTTTGGAAGAAGAAATGGCTAAATAAAAGTGGGAAGTGTTTTCATATCAAGAATATAGGTTTTGAAAAGAGCTATAATGCCTGTTGCTAGCAAAGGTTCATATTGTTTGTTGCATCTCATCTGCATCAGTATAATTTATTTTCTATAAATTTGTAAAGCGTTGTGAAGCTTGCTGATAACAGTGAATGCCAAGAACTAGGCTTCTGTCAGAATCCTGCATTCCCTTACCCAGATCACCTGGACCAACTGGGTCTGTCAGGGTATAGTTATATCCCTGAGATAGGAGAAGTCTATATTTTTGTAGAATCAGGTTATTTTTGTAGAATCAGGTTAAATCAGGTTATTCTGAGATTAAGGCTTCAGTACAAATGTGATGATTCAACAAGTTATTTTTTTAAGACCAAAACAATCCAAGAATACATACTGTGTTTTATCTTTCACACTAATAGAGTACCTTGCAAGTTATCTGGAAGTTTTGATCCACATTGCATAGTGTGAATTAGCGTACTGTGAGTATTTTTTATATGGTGATCTATCTATAAGGTTGTTTTTTTGGTCAGGGATTCCTAGAATGGCATCATGTCTCTAGACTCCTCTCATTTGTAACACTTCAAATGCAGTACTGCCAACAAAAGGGTTCTTCAAAGATGTGTGTTTTAAAAAGATTTGGGATTGTCCTAAAGAATTGCTCATGCAACCAATGAAACAAATCCAAAAACCACCCCAAGCAATCCAACAGAAAAACCCCCCAACCTCAAAGTGTCTGAACCTGAGACTCTATTTTTCCCTCTATTGTTTGTTTGTTTAGAAGACTGCCTGCTTTTGAAATATCATATGCTTTTCAAAAGATAATAAAGAATATGATACTAATTGTAGTTGGGCAGTCTCAAAGCTGACTGGCATTGTTCTGTTTCAAGTAATTGATTTCTTTCTGAGAAAGTTCCTGAGGGGATATTGCTTTAAGAAGCTATTGAAGCCAAGAGAATGTGTTCAGACTGTGTAGTTTTTCAAAGAGTGACAAAGATGGTGAGGAAGAAGGCACAGATACAAGAGTTACGCGAAAGATACAGAGAACTTACTAAGGGAAATGTCATAAGAGCAACGAAGATAACAGCACAGGAAAAGCACAGATACCATCTTACAGATAGCTTCCAGTACAGCCAAGCACATTGCAGAAGAAAATTTGAGTGTATGCTGCCTTAGTGAGGAAACACAGTGATAGAGCATATGAAACACACAGTCTGTCCTCTACATTCAGGTAAATAAATCACTGAATCAGCTCACGTACAGGAGCAGTGGCTTTCTAGACAGCAAATCCCACCCTTCTTATTCCCTTCAAAACATAAACTGAGCCTACTAGTACTGTTTGAAAAATTACTTCTGGCTTTGATAGTGCATGTTGCAATTAAATTAAATGCTGATTGATCATTTTATATGAGAACTTTGGAGATATTTGGAGTTTTTTACTGGGAGAAAAAAATAAGGACAAATATTCCATAAGCAAGCTTTCCTTTTCAGCAGAAAGGGGTGGGAGGTGTATTTTGATTTAGTTTAGATTTCTCATATTCGGGTTTTTGAGGAATGGGGTTGTTGTGGCTCACTAGATGGTGCTGTGTTCCAACGTGCTAAAGCACAGCTCAGNTTCCTTTTCAGCAGAAAGGGGTGGGAGGTGTATTTTGATTTAGTTTAGATTTTTTTGTATTGGTGTTTTTGAGGAATGGGGTTGTTGTGGCTCACTAGATGGTGCTGTGTTCCAACGTGCAAAAGCACAGCTCAGCATCGATGCCACAAACCCTTGCCGCACACACCGAGGTGGATGCTAGCTGGAGATGATCAATAGACTCTGCTCTCATGAAGTGATCAAATCATCTGCATTTACGTGTCTCTTTTAAAACTAAAGCTTGCATTTTGCAGACAGCATCTTGGGGTTAAGAAATCAGGCTAGTTTTTCAAGCACAGGGAGCCCTTCTGGTTTTTCAGCACAGCTCTGAGTTTACACTTCAGTGGAGAAGCTGTCTGAAGCCTTTGAGCTTACTGTACACCATGTATATGTAAAATTATTTTCCTCTTACTGTTATGATGAGAGTGATTGTGAATGTGATGCTAAGCAATAATCTTGGTGAGAAGCTGTGGAGGTAGCCTAGGTTGACAGAGTTCAGGTATTACATGGAATTGCTTTGTTTTGCAGGGAAGTTATTTGTGGAGTGTGTTGTCATTATCAGAAATATAGGCTTCAGCTCAGCAAAACACTGACCCATGGACCTAAACGTCTTGCTAAATCAAAAACATTAGAGAGAAAGAGGAATGACTGATCATCAGAACAAGGTGTTCTGTTACCCCTCATTGAGTGTGCTTTTATCTCTTTCCAGTCATGTGGCAAACAGCTACTAAGAAATTTATAGTTAAACAGTTTTTATTTTCTGAGTGAAAACTCTCAGACCATTCTGCTTCCAGCTTAACAACATGGTGCAAATATTTGGGATGTGACCTCTCTTTTATATTATGGTCAGCTGCGTTCACTACATTTTATCTGAAAATATTTTTGACATAGTTCACATAAAGCAAACTTGCTGGAAAGATATGCAGATTGACAGGAATACGAAGGCAACTTCTACACTATTCTGTTAAAAGGCTCCAAGCACCTGAAACCAATTTCCCCAGCTATCCACACCATCTAAATTTTGGCAGCTGTTACACTGAAGACAAAACCTTAGGGTTGCCTGGCTCCAAAGCATTGAAGTCATATTTCTTCAGAGGTTATTGGTCAGAATTTTCACTATCTGTGCACTGAGGTTAGCCTTGAAATCAATGAAAGATTAGGGTGAAAAAAGATAAAGGTTATGTATATATATATCTCATAAAGTAATACAATGCTTTTGGTTGGAAGAGACCTTCAAAGATCATCTAGTCCAGTCACCTATGCAATGAGCAGGGACACCTTCAACTAGATCAGGTTGCTCAGAGCCCCCCCTCCAATCTGACCCTGAATGTTTCCAGGGATGGGATCTCTACCTCTTGACAACATGTGTGTCTCATCACATGTAAAAAAAGTTTTCCTTACATCTAGCCTACATCTAGTAGTGTATATATAGCCTATATCTAGCTAGCTACATCAGTACTGATGGAAAAAGGGCTAATTCATCATTTTAATTACAGGTTTTTTTAGTTAAATTACAAATTAATGATGTTTATTTGTGGAAATGGCTTACGAAAGAATTCTCAGTCCAAGTCCAAAATGTTCAATGAGGAAGTGAAATCTTTCTTGCACTACAATACTGATTCTTATTATCAGTAGCAATCTGAGGCCATCTCCTAAGAGTGTGTAAGACATACACACAGAACAGCTTCTGAAAGATGCAGGAGGTAGACCCAGATACATAAAGCCCCAAAAGAACAGGAAGGGTGGTCAGTGCTGGCATTCCAGTGCAGCATTTCCCTAATTTTCTTCTTTTTGAATCCTCTTTTATTTTTTTCTTTCTTTTTCTCATTTCTGGTTTCATCACGTTGAGATGAAAAATGAGTGTTTTCACAAAATTATTCCAAGGAACAAAGCCTGATATTCAGTCCCCATAGAAAAAAAAAATAATTGGTGGGTTGAAGAAAAGGTGAGGTCAAACAGAACCTCATGACCTCATTTGGATTGTTCAGCTTCATTTTAGTTGCATATAGCTGTGGCCAACAGATCAAGAGAGGTGATTCTGCTCCTGTATTCTGCCCTGGTGAGACCTCACCTGGAGTATTGTGGCCAGTTCTGGAACCCCCAGCACAAGAAAGATGTAGACTTGGTGGAGGGCATCCAGATTATCAAGGGAATGGATCATCTCCCCTGTGAGGACAGGCTGAGAGAGTTGGGGGCTGTTCAGCCTGGAGAAGAGAAAGCTCCAGGAGGACCTTCTTTTGATCTTCCAGTACCTGAGGGGTGCCTCCATGAAGGCAGAGGAAGGTTTATTGCAAAGGGTTTGTATGGATAGGACAAAGAGCACTGGGTTCAAGCCAGGAAACTAGAGATTTAAACTGGAGATTAGAAAAATGTTCCTCAGTGTGAGGTTGGTTGATGGCTGGAATGAGCTACCCAGGGAGGTGGTGTCATCCATGGGGTCCCATCCATGGAGTCACTTAAGGTCAGGCTTGATGAGGCTCTGAGCAACCTGACCTAGGTAGAGCTGTCCTGTTTGCATAGGGAGGTTGGACAGGATGACCTCTGGAGGTACCTTCCAGCCTTGAACATTCTGTATAATCCTATGATTTACCTTCAACATACACAGGAAAAATAAAGTAGAGTGCTGTAGTAATGTGGGATGGATGACCCAGCCTTCACATTTATGTTTTCCTTATTCTTCTTATTCTGAATTTCCTAATTTGACCAAAAATTTTCAGCAAATAAATAAACAAGTAAATCAATTATTGCAGTAAATAAAACGCTTTGCTTTTTGTACCTGCAGTATGGCCAGAATTCAAATGAAAAAGTATCACGAAAAATCCTCCATAATTTTTTCATACAGTACACTGAGGGAATTGTTGATTGATGTTCCAAATAATAAACATTTTAGCCAATAGAATCATAGAAGCATTAGGGATGAGAAGGGACCTTGAAAGATCACCTAGTCCAATCCCCCTGCCACAGCAGGATCACCTAGACCAAGTTGCACAGGAACACATGCAGGCAGGTCTTGAACATCTCCAGAGAAGGAGACTTCACACCCCCCCTGCCCAGCCTGTTTCAGTGCTGCATTACCCTCACTGGGAAGAAGTTCCTTCTGGTATTTGTATGGAACATCCTCTGTTCCAGCTTGCACCCATTGTCCCTTGTCCTATCACCAGATCACCTTGAGAAGAGCCTGATTCCACCCTGCTGACACCCTCCCCTCACGTCTTTACAGACTTTAATGAAGTCTCCCCTCAACCTCTCCTTCTCCAAGCTCAAGAGACCCAGCTCCCTCAGCCTTTCCTCCTAAGGGAGGTGTTCTACTTCCCTCATCATCTTCGTTGCTCTATGCTGGACACCCTCCAGCAGCCCTGTGTCCTTCTTGAACTGAGGGGCCCAGAGCTGGACACAATACTCCAGATGCTGTCTCACCAGTGCAGAGTAGAGGGGGAGAAGAACCTCCCTTGATCTGCTAACCAGCCCCCTTCTGATCCCCCCTGGAAACAATTAGTGTCTAGACCACCAATTATGACAATAAGCATTATTGTGGGGGGAAAAAAGGAAGAGAAATCAAAATTAATTCATTAAATACTGCAAGGGAGAGGAGGGAAAGGCTGTTTAGAATGACTCCCTTAAAAAATACAGTTAGTGGGAAAACAGAAAAAAAAAATAAGATATATGGCTATTGACTGCCTTCCTTGCAAATATTGAATACTTTTCCTCTGGGATGTAGCCGCAGGCCATTTAGGTGGCAATAAGATCCAGCTGTAACTGTTGCAGGTGAAAGGAGTCACACTGTGATTTCTATGAGTCACCTGGGAATCCTGTAAGCTGTTGCTCCGTGACAGATGACTGACAGCTTGCAGCTATACATTTTAATGGAAAGAGGACGGTTGGAATTATATAGATAGGTGAATCTGTGATAAATTTCCTCTGAAGTTAGTTAAAGCACTTTCCTCTACAGCAGCTGTTCTAGCAGTGGTTGAACCCCACCCAAAATTAATGTTTCAATGATACCTTCAGTCTTTCATGAAGGTTCTTTCATTTAATTCATTGAGGAGTTTTTAAATCCACTTCCAGTCTTTCACAGGGGTTTTTTGTTTGGGTGGGTATTTGATGAGCATCTTCACGCCTGTTCTAATACTCACTGGGGTGTAAGAGTCTTTCTGTTGATCTCAGAGCTAGCTGGGGCTCTCTTCAGTTGTTAACAAGTGCCATTATCTGACTGCAGCTTTCTAGAGCAAATACAAAATCTCCCATCTAATAAACGTTTTACTGCAATTTCCAGTCCCAGTGTCACTGCCTTACGGTGACACCCAGTGGACAAAAGAAACACTCCAGCTTTAAAAATCATGCCTGTGTCTTGTTTCATGAATGTAAAGCGCATTAAAGTCCCACAAACTGTTTGATATAAATTACAGATCCCTGAGAAACTCATGTCAGTTGGGACTCAGTTTGAAAATAAAGTCCAGTTTCATCCTAAGGTATTTCATGCTTTAAAATTTTACTAGTAGCATTGTTTGAACACAGATCAAACTAAAAATGAGCTGTTTCCTTTCCCATGGGAAGGAATAATAGTTTTATCTAAACCATGATAAACCTGGCAATTGTATTTCTACCCAAAAAGAAGCAAACTTAATTTCATTATTCACAAAAATCTGGCTGGGCAAAACCTCTGCAAAAGACTAAATCTCACAAAACAGGTAAAGAAGTAAAGTTTCTGCCTTTACCAGTAATTTAACCTAAAGATGGAACCACTCCACAGCTGAGTCTAAGCACCGTATTTGTCAGACCCTCTGTTTTTAAAGTCTCCAATTTTCAAGATGCTTTAGGATGCCCTCCATTGAAAAACCATGCCCCCCTACATTCATAATCGTATGTTCAGAGTTCTCCAGTTTCTTACAGGATGCTGTGCTGTGTTTTGTTTAACCACAGGACAGAGACGTATAAAATCATATGGAATCATAGAATCATTAAGGAATGGAAGGGAACTCAAAGGAACATCCAGTCCAATCCTACTGCCACAACAGGATCACCTAGACCAAGTCACACAGGAACACATCCAGGCGGGTCTGGAACATCTCCAAAGAAGTTGTGAAGAAGACTCCACAACTCCCCTGGGCAGCCTGTTCCAATGCTCCGTTACCCTCACTGGGAAGAAGTTCCTTCTGATATTTGTATGGAACCTCCTCTGTTCCAGCTTGCACCCATTACCCCTTGTCCTATCACCAAATGACCTTGCAAAGAGCCTGGCTCCATCCTCCTGGCACCTACCCATCACATATTTATAGACATTAATGAAGTCTTCCCTCAGCCTCCTCTTCTCCAAGCTCAAGAGACCCAGCTCCCTCAGTCTTTCCTCATAAGAGAGGTGTTCTACTTCCTTCATCATCATTGCTCTATGCTGGACACCCTCCAGCAGCTCTGTGTCCTTCTTGAACTGAGAGGCCCAAAACTAGGTACAATGATCACCTTGAGGCATTCAACTGTAGTAAAGGATAGGTCAATTTCACAAAGTGCTAATAACGCTGGATCTGTGATTTTACTGTTTTCTGAGGCTGTGTTCAAGTTGAATTCCACATCCATTTCCACCAAATAGGCCAAACAACACAAGCAGAGTTTCTTCTGCAACATACTATAGCGGTTATTATGCCTCCACTTATTAATCCATATTATGATAATGCATAAGGCAAGGAGTAAAATACTTTGGCCAGAAAACCTCCTTCGATAAACAGCAGCACAATTATCTGTCTCAAGATTCAATAAAGCAGAGGAGCTCATTCTGTTTACAAAAGTCCCTCAAGCAGGTTATTTTGACACATTCCTGATCTCACTATTTCTTCTGAATATTGTTGTTAAAACTATTTTTAACTTAGTTACCACATTCCAAAAATTCTTCTTTGAGGAATTATTATTCTGTATGACTATGTAGTCACAAGGGAGTTCAACTGCTGAGAGGTTATCTAAGGCCTACAAGAGGAATTACATTGCTTTTGTTGGCTCTGCATGAGGATGGGTTTTGTGTTAACTACAGCACATAGCTCTCACAAGCTGTGATTATACTGCTAAGGTAAGAGGATTTGGGTACGTTAATATGAGGCAGGTCTGAGAGTGAAGGAGTGCCTGAAAGTAGTCACTTGGAAGAGTGTGCTTGCTCTGAGAGGGAGCTGACTTGTGTGCCATGGGTACCAATGAAGTGTTAGCTTGAGACCTGAGCCAGTGTAATGTGGATGACAGGGGAGGCCCCATTCCTTTGTGCAGCTCGAGGTTTTCTCGCACTTCCTTTGCTTTCCTGGCTCCATCTTGCAAAGAAACATTTTTTTCAGAGAAAGAAAGTACTTGATCTTGTGGGAAAATAAATTTCCACCATAACATTTCTTGTTAAGAGGAAGATAAACATTTTTTTTTCTCAAAAGGCATAGAGGCAAAAATGGATATGATCAGACATCAGGAATGTAATCACACTCTGCTGTTTAAAAAGCAGAGCTCCTTGTCTCATTGGCCCTTCAGGACACACCGTATACCCAGAGCCTTTAAAAGATCATTTATAGTTGTTTCCTTGTAGGCTGAGGAGAGAAAAAATGAGGATACAGAAGTCATTCCTTTCCAAGCCTGCCCTTGTATCTGCCTCTGGGATCATAATCCCTAGATCCTACCACATTATGTTTACCTTTTGTGCAGTGTTTTGAAGACAGGTGCTAAGATCGATCTAATTGTCTGCCTGTTGCTTGCTCTTCATTCAGTGGGACCCTGAAAGTTCAATGTGGTCATAATTCAGACCTTTCTGTTTTTAAATTGCCATTCTCTCGCAAAACTTGTAATTCAAAAACTCCTTTCCTAAACCAAAATTATGCTGGGGAACTTTATGAGTCATGGGACTGGAAATGGTATATGAAGCCTTTCATCTCTGGATCACAAGTTCAAATATGCCCTGGGTCACTAAAGCTTTGCCGTGTACTGGCTTTTCAGAGCTATAAGATACTATACACATGAAATGGCAAAAAGCCATTCTCAGGGACTATGTTGAAATTGCACCAGGAAGGAAAGAGCCCCACAGTACAACAAAGTCTGATTCCTGTACCTGAAAAAACAGAGGAGGAAGTGATTGTTTCCCTTTTCTGATTTCTATTTCTTCTTTTCTTCTTTCTTTTTTTGTTTTCCTGTTATGTAGGAAATAAAAATGGATCTGTCTTGTGAATCTGGAGTATATACATTCATATTTTTTTCTTATTCAAGTTAATATTTAAGACACCATATGAAGTTTCCTCGGCTTTGTAGACTGGGTTAACTAAGAATCAGAAAGAATCTGACCAAAAGAGACCCAGCAAAGAAGAACAGTGAAATTCATTTAAAGCTCTTTCTATTTTCTGATGTGTGGGGTGGTTTTTTTTGGTTGGTTGGGTTTTTTAATCGAGGAATAAATCAGAATGAAACAGCAATGTTGATTAGAAGTGTTGCTGTCGTTGTCCATAGTTTTAGATATATTTAGATATCCATATTATTTACATATCAATGGTATTTTTATGAATGTAAATCATTATGGGGAATTTGGCTTAAGTGCCTTGCTAAAATACTTGCTAAAAAGTATTGCAGTCATTGTTGCTATAGTTCTAGATATATTTATATATATTTGGATATCCATACTATTTACATATTAACAGGTCTTTTAAACTGTATTTTTATGAACGTAAATCATTATGGGGACTTTGGTTCAAGTGCCTTGCTAAATACTGGAAAAGGGAATGAAGATCTAAGATGGATAACAAGAAGTCAGGGCACAATATTTATGATCTCATTCAACCTCTAGACATTATCAGTCTGGAGGAGAAATTTAATCTTGAACACAAATTACATTTCCTAAAAAAACATAATCTTGCCTTAAGACACCAAATGCACTGATTAGAGAGAATGTCTGTGTTTACACATTTGTACAGACCATGCTGACTGTATTAGTGTCCTAGGAAACAAACTGTGCAGCACACAGGCCTGCTCCGAGCACTAAGCAGAAAAAAGAAAAAGAAATTTTGAAATCAGACCCTCTCATCTCTAAATCCTTTCAAATTCCTGAAACACATTAGCTTTACTACTGCATGATGTGCGCGGTAGTATTTCCCCTAATGAAATCTGACTAAAAGTTTAAATGAGTTTAATGCAAGAAATGTATAAATAAAATGTGGCCTTGATTAAATTTAGACTTGATACATAACTAAAACGGGTAGCCCAAGAGCAGCTTCAGTATCAAGTGTCCAGGCTATTTATGGTGACACTGTGTTAAAAAGGGAGAGAACTTTAGCATTGCACATACCTCACAAAGAAAAGGCAATGCAGGGTATCTGCATGCAAGCAATAAGCTGCAACTCATTTATAAAAACAGATCTTTTTTTTATCTTATTTTAAAATGTTTCAGAGATACTGCCGTGTCAATATTGATGACGTATGGTTTATTTGCCTACTTTATAATCAAGTCTGTTTAAAACTGTGACACCCTGCTGACAAATATCCTCCAAGCACCCCTAGAAGTAGTATCAGCCTAAGTTTTGTCACATTACCTCACTAATGTGTCTGAACCCTGACCTGTAGGAGTCCATTCACGGCGAAGAAGGTAATTCACTTTCTGTGTCCATTAAATGTTTGGCTTCTTTCCAACACTGAAACCAAGTTACCCATGCAGTCTTCTATCACAGCCTCTGAGAAGATAATAGCCAGTTCAAATAATGTTACAGTGACCCCAAAGATGCTGCTGCTTCATTGTTAAGTCTGCTGCCACCCTTGCTGATTTACACAGCTATGTTACAGTACACAAATTTCCTCAGACAACTTTGTGAAGTAAAAACAAATCGATATGGCAAATCTTCAATCCACAATTCCCACAATTAAATTTACATTTGGTTTATAATCAGCTTGAAATTTCCCTGAGGGAAAATATCCCAAAGGGATGTGTATTTTTTGGGAAAGACAGAGAGGTTTCCAAAAAATAACATCTATATTTTCTGTTCCTGTCTAGCAGATATGTAGAATCACAATCTTATATTGGACTGGAGTAATTTATTTGTGAAAGCCCTCTACCAGAGCTTGTTTTAATTAGAAAGTTCCCCTCTGGTCTCCACCAATTGTAACCTCTCTGGAATCCAAAACTTAATCATTGCTCACTTCAGTTCTCTGTCCCCCAGACTCAACGCTGACTTTCAGTAACAGATCCACTGTTGAAGTCAATGAATTCAAACCTGTAAATAGCACTTGCTGCAAACTGTGGAATCACAGATAGTAATCTCCTAATGATGGAAGACTTGATGACCAACAGGAAAGTGCATACATGTATTCACTCTGTCCCATTTCGCAGAGGTTGTTCATGTCATAAAGACAGTAAAGATTAACTGAACACTTCATTTTCTGTGACCCACCAATGGCAGTCTCAAAAGAGATTATACTGTACCATTCAAATGAATGATCTACTCAAGGAGCCCCACAAGGAGAAAGAACAGATCATATTCCAGCTTCTGCAAGCTTAATACTCAGCAGCAAACCGATTATTCTGCACTCTGTGTTCAAGAGAGTTTCATTCCTGGTAATCTCAAACACTGTCTTCCTGAGCACTAATTCCAGTAGAGCTCGTCACAGAATCATAGAATCATTAGGGATCAGAAGGGACCTCGAAAGATCACCTAGTCCAATCCCCCTGCCACAGCACAGGAACACATCCAGGTGGGTCTTGAACTTCTCCAGAGAAGGAGACTCCGCAACCTCCCTGGGCAGCCTGTTCCAATGCTCCGTTACCCTCACTCTGACAGCAATTTGCACATACCACCATGATATCAATCAATCTATTTTTTTTAAAAGAAACAATTCTCAAAACAGGAATCATTCTTAATTAACATGTTTGGGAAAACTCATAAGGTCACAGCTTCGTACTAAAACTGTACGTTCAAAAAGCGGGGTATGTGTGCACTGAGCAGCTTGAGCTTGCTGTTGGGTTTTTTTTTAAAGTTCACTTTGGATTCTGCCACTTCTGAAACGATGAACACTGTAAAATTGGATTTGAAACCGCAGCATTAAATGCTTAAAATCTGATCCTTCTGTTGGGACCTGGAATAAATTAAACTGATGTACATTATTTTTAAAGAAAGGAAAAAATATGGGAAGCGGGTTTTGAAGCCTGAAGGCAAAGAACAAAACAAGTTATGCAGGTGATATAAACCATCTTATTTTCATTGTTTTAATGGTTTTCTGCTTCCATATGGTTAGTCAGACTGGAAATAATTCTGTAGAAAACACATTACAATGTAATAACTAAAACACGTTATATATGTGTTTTATGAAATGACAACAACTAGAGCTATAGAGTAAAATCCTTTTCCTCCTACATTGTTTCTCTCATAGCACATAGTGATTTTAATAAATCTTACTGAGATAGAGTGAATGTGCATAGTGTACACAGCATTAAGTAAGATAAAATTGTTTCTTATTAGACTAAATTAAACAGAACATTAAATTAGCTGTGATTTTAATCCAGATTTTAGAAATAACCATCAACATAAACCAAAATGCAGTATGGCACTAGCTGTGATTAATTCCTCTGTGAAATGTTTAACAGTAAACTCTGTTATCAGCAAGTGGCTCTATAAAATGTATTCATTAAATTAGTATCACAAATGAATAATCAGAATGTCATAATCAAAACACTTAAGAGCAAGACAGAACGAGGATGCCTGGAACTTTTCATCCCTTATTCCAAATTATCTACTGCATTAAAATTTAGATAATTCAACACAGAGAAAAAGCACTTTCTTGACTAATTCTGCTTAGATGTTCTGGACTATTGTAGAATGGTTAATAAATTCAGCGTCACTGCAGTAGTGTTACTCTTTCTTCTTAGAAGAGGAAAAATTGATGCGTTAAATCGCCATCTGTTGCTTTTCCAAAAGCCTGAAAAAGAGCACGTTTCTCTACCTAGATCCTCTTGCAACTGTGAATGGCTCGATATTTCTCATAGCCCAGTAATGCAGTTCCAAGCTCCTTTCATGTGCATCTTGCACCAACTATAGCAAATAGGATCCATGAGCACGAAGCACACGTCACCTTACCACCGTGCTCCTTCTGGTAATATTTTGTTAGCATTTTGAAAACTCATGCCTGCTCCAGCCAGTGGAGCTTTCTAATAATCAGAGAGCAAATCTTGAGAGGAGCAAGGAAAAAATAAAACCTCTGTGAGGCTCCTTCTATACAGGGCTATGCTAGCCATTGAGCAAATCAATAACTCCTAGGTATCTGAAAAGACGCAAATATTTATACGAAAGAGAAGATGTAACATTAACTCCAGGTTTGAAATCTTACTAAGTTCCTAGTACATGAGATGAGTATTCAGAAGGTAAATGTTTAAGGCTGGTGAAGGGAAATGTAATGCAGTATAAGGATAGAGTCAGTCATGCTGTTCTGGTTCTCTCTGAACCGTGTAAAGTGCCGTATGCCCCTAATCTGGTCCCAATTCAGCTGTCAACATGGTCAGTATTTTTAGCAGCTGTATTTTTCTGCCCAGAATTTAACAGAGCTGACTGAGGTGGAGATAATCTTGGTAGGAACTGGGAGGACATAAAGGAGTATCCAGGGACAGTTACTTCCTAATGGAGGTGGCTAAAGAAGGTGAGACAGTGACCTTCTCTATTGATCTGATCTCAGTCTCAGTGTATGGTTTAGACTAGACTGCAGGGCATTGGAATTACAGGTAAGGTGCTGGAAAGAACAAGTAATTCCAAAACAGGTAAAAACTCATGAAAAAATTAATAAAAAAGACCCACCATCTGAGTTAATCTATGGTCATTGTCATCTCTTTTAACAGGTTCACTGTTAAAGCATCATATTTTACAGTTGTTTGGAATACCTGAGCTCAGGCTTTATATTTCATTTTCTCCAGTTGGTAACTTTCAAGGCCTTTTTCAACTTTGAGAACCTCTCAGGAAGTGGAATTTGTCACTATAATGTTTCCAACTTGCTTTAGATGTTACAATGACCTTCCATTTCTCTTTTTAAAAATGTCTAGAAGCATGTACAGATTGAAAATGGATTTACCTGTAGCTAAAACTTGGGGAAAAGGAGTTTTATTCAATCATCTTTTAATGTAGTTGAATCTGATACTGATACAAATATTTGAAAGCAAATGATGCTTTTGAAATAGTTCTTTCCAAGTCTCATATATGTTACCTAGAATCATTAGGGATCAGAAGGGACCTTGAAAGATCATCCAGTCCAATCCCCCTGCCACAGCAGGATCACCTGGACCAAGTTGCACAGGAACACAGCCAGGTGGGTCTGGAACATCTCCAGAGAAGGAAACTCCACA